>JASSUY010029952.1:0-10048 GCA_032466535.1 Forpus xanthops
CTTCCCATTTCCCCGGGACTGGGGAAGAAAGAGGGGGGGGGGGTGCACAGAACTGTTTGAGGGGCCTCAAACTACGATAACTTTAAAAGCTTTTCCTGCTTCTAGACAACAAAAATGGCACATTATAATGATTTGACTCATTTACTAGCCAAAATAAAAAAAACCTGAAAGACAAAATAACACTGAAAATAATGACAAAAATAACTTTTGTCTGCTGACAGCCTGACCAAGATGGAAGCACACAAAAAGCTCAGATATCAGGAGATGAAAATGAAGGTTTTAGGGACAGGAAGCAGCGCAGTGAATTCTTCCCAGCCCAAGCTTAGGTATTGAAGACTGAGAAAACCTTCCTACCTGCCCGTCGTTTGTCTAGAGGCCTACGGCAAGCTTGTACAAATGGCACAGAAGCTCAAAGAGACAGCACAGTCCAGATCCAAGCCAGACATGGATCTGAAGCCACATCTCATTCATTTGCATGAATGCAAATGGTATCAATGGATAAAGGTGACACTTCTCATCTTCCTCACACTCTCCAAAGCAGCATTTGATATAGAGAAACCTGAGCCTTTTCACCTAAGAGAAATGTACCATGTCAGGTGTTAAAATAGCTTGAATATTTCCTGGGGGGTTGTATGGGTACTTCAGACTTCTACGTGCAGACTGTCATGGACATTTGACTTCCATGGAAGCCATTTTCAAAATGTTCATGACACTTGATTTGAAGGTCTTAAGCATCAGTAACAGCCAATTCTGCTGCTTCTTATCCACCATCCTTGATCAGTTCTCTCATGAAGAAGTAACAGAGAGAAGTATTTTGGAAAATTTGCATCTGGGTGTAGTCTCCCTGGATACACCATGCACATTTATCTTTGCCCACCATACGCATTTATCTTTCTGCAGAAGAACAGGTATCTTGTCACTGCCAGCCTTTAGCATACCACTATCCACAAGGAACAGCTCTTACTGCACCACCTTAGTCATAACTTCATCTGTCTTGGCTGCACCACAACAGTGTAAAATACATATTGTGGAACACACCACATGCTGCAACAAGTCCATGCCTCTCTCAGCTACTTATCAAACCTATCCACTAGTGTGTAACTGAATTTCCCATAGACGTAAATACAGTAACAATATTTTCATCGCAATCTTAAAAGCTGCCTCTGTAAAGATAGTCTGAAAGGCCAAGTTGCAGGGATTCTGTACAGCAAGGCTGATCCTCATATAAGCAGGCATCTCAACCTGATTTTCTATGAATTAAAGACATAGACCTCATCACTTTCTACAACAACCATTTTTCATGTTATACTCCTCTTACAGAAATATATATTAATAGTAGCACACCTATTAAAAATAAGCAAACTGATAAAAAGGGACTCTAACTAAAATTCTCAGCTGAACACACCTTTTCCCAGAAGGAAAGAATGAATGGAGAAATAGCTTACAAAAGATGTTAATCTTTGTGTTCAACACATTATGGGAAGGTGCTTCAAACACAGTGACAAGCACAGTATAAAAGCTTATACAGAATAAAACAGATTAACAACTATATCTATTAGGAGCTACATTTTCAGCTAGGCTGCTGCAAACCTTTCTTTTGAAAAAGCAATTTTGTTTCTGTTTTCTGCACGCATACAGTCAATGAATATTAAATACATTTGCAAACCCCTTAGCTTGGTTATATACCATGCTGATTAAGTTACTTTGAATTAGATTATCTCTCTTCCCCTTCACTAGCATTCCACCACATCCTCATGGAAGCACTGAGGGCTATATACCAAAAAGGTGCATGACATCCCTTAGGGAATTACAGTCCTTTTCTGATATTGTAAAAATGACTTCACCCAATTCAATTATTCTTCACGCAAACAATAAAGTTCTCTTGTCTCTCCACTGCACAATTCTGTGTAACGTTTTGTACAAACAGGTATATCCACTAGCTTCTTCTCTAGTTTTACAAAAGGCTGACTTGCATTTAGCAGTATTTTTCCACTTTCTAATGGCTATGCTCAGTCTTAACACATTACACTTAAAAAATATATGTATATTTACAATGCAGAGAGAGGCTTTGCTGCAGACCAATCTGTTAACGTATTTCTTCTACAATATACAATGTCATCACACAATTTAGGTTCTGTCTATAGGAGTAATTTTGCTCTCAACAAATCCGAAAGACTTCCTACCACCAGGGAAGCCAGGAGTAGTGGTTGGTTTTGGTACACACATGAAGAGAAGCAGCAGCTGTCAGTTAAGAGCTGAGCTCAGGGGTACTATGATGAGAACTTTTAAAAATGAAAATGTGCATTTAAGTTTTGGGAACGTCCAGAGATCACAGTCTCTGACTGGGCTTACAGAGTACCCAGTGATGAACAAACATACACGAACAAAACAGCCTCTGTCCCAGAGCAGCCTGCAGCCTAGTGAGCAAATTCAGGCCCTACTGAAATCACTACAGAAGGTAAATATTAATCAGCAGTTGACAAAAGAACTGGCCACAGGTGACTGAAAAATATGCACGTTTTATCTGAAGTGGCCCTGCATACCTGTATGCTTTCAGCACTAACCTGCATGACAGCTCCACTGCAGGCAGCTGCTATGTGACTCTACTCTTTTAGTCAGCAGCGTCATGAGCAAAGCCATCCCAAGCCCTGCCTCCAACCAGCACTAGAAAAATAGGTCAGGAAAATAGCATTATAATCTGATTTAGCTGCTACTCAAATCATCACAGGCTCTCCATTAATTTGAATAAGAACTGGATTGGGCCCAAATTACTGACAACAAAATGGGAGGTTTATTTTAATATCTTCATCGTTTCATTTAAAATTTTGCATTTGAAGAACATAAAATAAGATTTCCCACATGTCTCCAGGTGGCTACAGAGTGACTAAAATTTCTGTGTAAACCAGTTCAAAACAGACAGACTCTCTGCACTGCAGCTGCAAATTGGAGCCCCAACCTGACATAAGGCCACACTCTCATTACAGTTGGTGGGTGCCACAAAGCAGAACAGCTCAAGACTAAGAAAGTGCATCACCCATGTGTTTGAGTAGAGGACCTTTAGGATTTGCTGCAGAGCTTGTAGTTTCAAAACATCTCACCCAGCTGGAAACATCACAGGCCAAAGTAAAAAGATAAAGACTTATCTGGAATCAACTTCACAAACATCACAGCTCATAGCAGAAATTTTATTTATTTGATGAAAGCAAAATAGAATTTCATATTCTCTAAGGAAAAAAAAGGTCTGCCAAAGAGGCTTGTTTTGGCAAATAATGAATGCCTAAAGAAATACTGTTTGCATTGTGCAATGAACTTGTAATTAATGTTTGTTTGCTCACCATTTAATAGCAGTTCTGCAGTAAGTGATGGGATTTTGTTGCCATTTGTGAATGTGCAGATTTTGAAACTTCATTCCCCATATGGAAGAGCTCCCAGGGGGTCATATCATAAGCCCAGTCAAATGAAAAAAGCAAATGACAAATATCCGTACAAACGTAGCAAATGAGAAAGCTGTATGTGTTGTTTTACATAAGTACTGTTAAGTGCCTCAGTTTACTTGTGTGGCATTTTCCTGCTTGACTGCATAGAGTTAAATCAAAAGAGTCTGTCTAGATGAGGAGAGTGAATTCATTAAAAATATAAAATTAATTTAGACATGATGAGAGGCCTTTAAGCGGAGAAGTTCCCTGTTTCTTTCTTGCCAGCATGGTAATCTCTATGTCTCTCATGCCTACATCTAAATCTAAAGGGATTCCGAAATCCCCAAAATATGATGAGACTAGTCAAATGGAGAAATATCAGGTAGCAAACAGTGTGCTTTTAAGAACACAGACACTGACCTGGATTAATCCCATTAATCTACATGCACCTGAAATAGAAGCGCAATCCATCAGGCTAAGTGTGAAATCACTTCCAGAGGGGAACTCAGAGACAAGTAGGCCCCTAACATGGCAGGGATCCCAAAAGAGATCCATGAGACCTTCAACCTTTCCATGGACAAGAAGAGAGGCAGCAAATATAGACAGGATTAAGCCAACCCAGTTGATTCCCACTGCGCCTGCCACTGCACTTGCACCAACTCCACCTACATTTAGTTGCTTGGGTAAATAGTCAGCCACACAGGTAGGCTTATTGAAGCTTTTGCTGCTGGGGCTTCATTGCTATCAGGGCTCTGCACAACTGCTAAAGCTAGACTTCACAGAGATGGAGGTCATGGAAGGTGAAAAAAACCTTGCAGATAAAAATCCAGCTATAGCTAACATGCATGAGTACAGACATTGTACTGCTTGAACTCTTTCTGTGAAATACTATGGATTACTTGGTAGAGGAGTGATGAATATCATTTTGCTTTGAAAAGGCTGTCCCCTTAATTTGCTGCTACACAGGCACCCAAAGTACAGGTTTTAGCAGATGCCAAATTCAGCTGGACCCTGCTTGTTAGTATGCTTGGGACACAGTGACAAAGCTGACTTTCACAAAGTCAGTCCTAGAATGGTAGGATTGTGCCACTAACTCAGAGTAAGGTACAGCAGCCATGCCTGTCACCCAGTGGGTGACAGTAGTAGTAGTCAGCCTGCTCTGTAACCAGGTCTGGTGCATAATAGCTGGGAGGACATGCAGTGGGACACCACAGCTTTACATTACTCTGATTTATGGCTACATTAAATATAATTTGAAGGCATGTGACTAGCTAGAAGCCAAACTTTTCACTTGCAGATGAAAACTTGACCTCTCTTGAGGCATCTGGCAGAAAGCTTTGATGGGTGGAGAGAGTTCCCCACTAAGAAATAATATGGAAATTTCAAACTTCTCTGTAAGCCGTGAGTGGGAGAGGAACATACAGACCATGGTGAACTGCAAAGGAGGACAGCCTGTAAATGGGGCAGTCTGTTGCTGAGGAAGGAAGTACTGGCCTGTGAAAGAACCAGAAATAAATCAGAACATAAGATGTATCTCTGATAACATGGTCTTACATACAGCTGCCTATTTAATTTTTAGTTTTGACAGAAATGAGATTTCTATGTGGTTATTTCCCATGCTATCAATACAAACTGGAAAATTTAGTGAACTATGGCTTAGGGCTGCTGAGGAAGGGCTGGTGCTTCATTAGTATTAAGTATCATTGCATAAACTGGTCAGAAACTGAAGGCTGTACTTTCACAAAGTGAAATACAAACAAAAATACTGCCATGAGCTAAACAGCAAGACAGAAAGGGTATGTGTTCCTTTTAAAAAGTTGAGAAAATCAGCTTCCTCCACTTTTTCCAGTTCTTCAAAATTGAATCTAACACTGAATGAAAATTCTTCTACTTAGAAAAGTATAGAACATTGATGCTTCTCTAAGGGCAGCATTTGCAATGACATCATCATTGCTGAAACATAACCTTAATGATAATTTAAGCCTCTAATACAGGTCTTTCAGTTGCTCTTGAACCTCGTCTATTTTCAGGAGCAATCTGGTCATCTTTAACACCCCAAAATGGCAGAAATCAATGTGTTACTATGCTGTACGAACAACTCAAATGCAGCCTTGAACTTAATTAAGACAACTATAACCTTCCTTTATGTTCACAATTTTGCGTTCCAGAAAATGTAATTTAAAGAGAGAATGTAAGAACTTTATCTTAGAAATACTCTGTTCTCCAGGCAGATTTAGCTCACAGATCTTCTATCAGATTCTGCCACTACAAAAATATTAGGAAAAAAATAAAGGAATAACAGGAAGTCCCAACATTGACTTCAGTGCTTGAGAAGTGTTCATATACAATATTAGACCTCTAAGGACCACATAGGTAGAAATACATATATACTTAATAATCATGAACTTGAAAAGCAATCAGAGAACTGCAGCAAAATCCTCGTTGAAAATTACACCCAAAAATGTTGAGAAAGAAGGTTGAAATGGAGAATAAATTGTGTAGTTAGGCAAACAGTGAGAGAGATTCAGAAAAGACAACACAGCTTGAGAAGATTTTTAAAATCTGTGAGTGTAACTCTCCTTTCACTCATACCCAGACAATCTTGCCTCAATCTGGCACACAAGTTCATTGCACCAAAACTTTATACTGGGATATACAGGAATAAGGCCAGTAAGTTAGAAAAAGAATGTGTGAGACTAAATCTCAAACAGAAAGGTTAATACTTCCACCCCTTTTTTAATTACAGAATTGCAGATTTTCACTTGTGTGATTTGTGACTCATCTTATAAAGCATAAATTTGCATTTCACCTTGCATACTTTGTTCTTCTACAATGAATCCACAAGATTTTTATGGTTTTTCATTGTGCTAACAGTATGTTCCCAGAAGAAAACTGATTTATCTTTTTTTTTCATGAATTAGAGAAAATCACAACTCTGCAATTTAACTCACTGAAGGCGAGTCTTTATTCAGCAAAATGAGTGTGCTGACTTACCCAGGAGTGAGCATCAGACAGAAACAGAGTAAGATACATAAAAAATAACACAACGCCCCCTTTGGAACTGTATTTTGTACCTGAGGTAGCACTGCTGGTCCTTGTCCTGCCAACCTCTGCAAGGAGCTGACCTGAGGAACCTTAATGGGCACTGCAGTGATAGTTCCCAAAGTCTGTTGGAAGAAAAACAGTTGAACAGATCTTAAGATTCTTGCACAGCTTCCCCAGATAGAATCTGCCCAAACCAGTGGTTCCCCTTCCAGCTCCTTCTTTGTCTCTTCTTGACCTGTGATGGAAGGGTGTTAATACATCCATCCATTTGAAGCTCTTCCTCTTCTGCCTAGAGAGTCAGAGACTCTTCCTTCTCTTTAACCTCCTCCACAAAGCACCTTTAACTGATGCCTTTTGTCTTCTTAGAGCATTTGGTAATTCTGAGTAAAAAGGATACATGTCTCATTGTGAAGGTTTTTTTGGTACACAAAGAAAACACAAGCATGCTGCCATGGCTGAAGACTGTCTAGGCACCAGCTTGTTTTTGAAAGAGATCTGAAGAAAGGTGAAATGCACCACAGTGAAACTTCAAAATGTGCATTGGTATGATGATGCATTTCATGGCGGCCACCAGGGTCACAGGAGTAGTTCACATTTACCACAAGTATGATCTACATTTTCCCTCCATCCCAATGCTTATACATAAAATGAGATTTCTTTCACAATGGAATAAAGCATGAGTTTTCCCTGGAAATCCAGGAGCACCACAACTTCTCCTGGGCTGCATATATACCCTCTACAGGAATTCTGTACAGAAGTGCTACAGAAGGTGCAGCCACACTAACAGCACAACCTTCCAGAAGTTCTTCCTTCTGGGAGGCCATGCTTTAAGTGGCTTCACCTCTCATCATTTTTTTATGTGTTACCTGTGACCTTGTCAACACAATTTCTAGTATTCCTATTCCGATAGATATACATGAATTTGCAAGGATTTCCAAAATGTTCAACAGAATACCATGTATTAAAATATCCATTTTTCTGGATTATGTTTCAAAACACTGAACAATTGAGCCAAAAAGTATGGGAATAAGAAAAGAAGCAAAATGCCATAAAACTACTCTGCACTGAAGACAAAGCCAGGATGTATTGTCTGTGGGTATCAGAAAAATGAACCATCATTAGCGCTGTCACCTGCACTCTCAAAAAATTTGTCAGATTTATTTTCCAGAAGTATGAGTTCTGCAGCAATCTTGAGAGAAGGAAAAAACAAATTATGGCTTTCTTAGGTTATGAAATTTTCAGTGACAAAGATGCAGCTTACTGTTTACAAATAGTTTTAGAGAAAGGATCTGTTGTTTAATATTCAAAGAAACATTCTCAGCGTAAAACTCATATGGCCAAGGGAAAATTCAAAACCTTAATCTCGCATTAATAACACTATAGTATGTTCAGACAGAGAAAAACTTAAGAATCTATTTTACTTTTCACTATTTACCTTGTTTTGCTACTGTTTCCCAGCTTGGGCAATAAATAGTTCAAGCTGTTATATCATCAGAATTCAATGACAGAAATCTCTGTACTTTTCCTTGTAACACATTTCATCTGCTATCTCAGGGTACTTCACCTAAGTCAGTATCATCATCTCGTTTCGGTGATGAAAAAAAGTCAACATTTACAGATAAAATTATGTTGTCAGACTGTTGTGCAGGTGGAAATGTAAGCCAGACTTCTTACTTCCAGTGTCTCATCCATGTGATTGATTATTGATTATCTCATCTGTGGATGTACAGCCACATCTGAGTCACCTCATTTTAGGTCTGGTTTTAATAATCAGACAGGAAGTCTCTATGATGATGGCAAATGAGGTGAAGTATAAAGCACAGGGAATCACAGTTGTGGTCTCTGCAATGAAGGAGATGCAGGGGCTAGAATGGATGGTTGGACAGTTTTGCTCTGGGTACATATTTCAGTGCATTTCAGAGCACTGCCTTGTTCCACTTCAAGCAGTAAATAAAGGAGTAGCTAAAACCACTTGCCTGACAAACAGAAAAGTAAATGTCTTTATCCGATGTTCTTGGCCAGGCAATGAGAACTGGACAAACTCCCTATGATTTAAGCTGTAGCAGGATGAATACTGTTCACACTCAATGCTTCAGTTGTAGCTGGGTCCTCAGCTCACAGGCCGCAAGAACTGAGTAATCAAGACAAGTCCCTCAAAAAAAGGGAACTAAACTTTCCCTTGTTAACAGTGCCACCTATTTTCACTCACAAACCTCCCAAGCTTGCTGTGATGAGCCTGGTGGATCAAATACTCATCCCTCACTAATTCCATGCTCCCATTTTCATCCATGTAGGCCTTTTTTTTTTTCTTCTTTCCATTTTTCCAATTTGTCCAAAGAGCAAGCTGGTGCACATTCTTATAAACCTTTAATTAACAAGCTGAAAAGACATTTTTCTGGCAATGCCTGACCTTAAGCACTTTGTATGAATTTATCGATACCAGCAGAAACAATATTTTACGAGGGCTGAATAGTTTGTGGCAACACTTTTCTCAAGATAAATGAGTTTCTTATTTCTACATTTACAGCTCTAAGCATTTTAATAATAAAGGTTCATAAAAGTCAAAGATAACTCCAAATCTCTCCTCTATCTAAGTCTACTCAGGCTCTTCTGATGACTCCCTGAAACACGTACAGGGTGGAGGGAGCACTGAAATGTGCAGCACTGGAAGAAAGTGAGGAGATGAGTTTCAGTTTGCTCAGAACTGTTGTGATTTGACAGTATGTATTTAAGCCATATTTACTATCTTTAGACTGAGACCTTTTTCAAACATAAACACGTTCATCAGGTGTCTTTCATACTGTCTAATTAACTGAACTTTAAATCCAGCAGCACTTACTATCCTAGGCAAGCATTTGGGAGCTCATGATCCCTTCTTAACTCCTACCTCAAGCAGCAGCCCCAACTCTGGACTGGAACAGGAACCTCATCCACTTCATCACTCACTGTAGAGGTTAATGTTGACTGAATGCATACAGCTGCAACACAGACCATTTCCAAATGCCTGTCTTCAGTGGCTTATAGAGAGCAGACAGTTATCTTGTATATCAGAGACATCTTTTTTGCTTCAACAAGCCACAGATGCCCCCAGACAGGAACCACAGCAGGCCCACTCTATAGGTGTCCTGCAATTTCAGTTGTGGGGTAAACATAAGTAGCACACTCCAAAGGGTTGCATTTCAAACTGCAGAAACAGGTGAAGAGACATAAATCAAATGGTATTTTTCAGTGGTCAGTTTACTCACTAAGAAAATAATAAGAATCTAAAAAATAGAAAACTAACTGAAAAGCCCAAAACCAGAAGGACACAGTTGTCTTAAAAGACAAAAAAGCAGTTCCTCCCACATGATCAAAAGAAAATGAAAGACTTAGAAGTTATTGCCAAGTGCAGTTAAAAAAGAAAACAATTTCTCATCCTCAATTCTTCTATTAATACCAAATAGCATTGTGTCATGGGTTCAGCAGCAGCAGTTATTTTTTCTTTAAGCAGTAGCTGGTGAGTACTGTGTGTTGGATTTTTGGCTTAGGAACAGTGCTGATAACACCAGTGTTTATAGTTATGGCTTAGAATGTTCAGACTGGCCAAG
>JASSUY010029952.1:16256-66071 GCA_032466535.1 Forpus xanthops
GGGGGGGGTTAGTTGTTGGTTGGTTTTATTGCTTTGTTGAGTTTCTTTTTAATTGGAAAATGGCACCTTAAATCCCAAATAACTGCCAGGGAGACAAAAGAGAAATTTACTACCTGCAATTTCTGTTAATTTTTTTAGACTGACTGACTCTTACTCACACGGGGTTATTTATGTCATGGCATTGACCCCAAAACCAAAATACTAGTAAGGGATGCTACTCAAGCCTTCAGTCACCTTCTACTTACAGACATGAAAGTTCTGTATAAGCCTCCACCTTGACACTGCAAACTGAAAAATCATAAAATTTAGGATGAAAAGGTCACAAAGATTGGTTTTTCTTTTAAGCTCCTTTTCAAAGAAAATGTAATAATAATAATGATCATTAATGGCATACAAAGCCCATTGTATTACTATTAAGAAAATGGTAGTGATGCAAGCTTGTAAATAAACTCTGCTGGTATGAATCTAGCTTCACTGTACATCAGTGGAGATACTATAACTCACTTATTTAAAAATGCTCATAAAATTTGTCGAGTAATACTTTGTTATTAGGAAGACTTGCAAATTTATTGAAGGACATGTATATCAAGACAAATGTTGCCTCTCCTTCTATGTAATAACTTCTAAATTCAGAAACAATTTGTAGACACAGGCTGGAGAAACCAGAGTTTAAGTTCATATTCCACTTGAGAACAAAGTATAAACACTTTGAGCCATCATACTGATAACTCAAAGCCACTTACTCTGGCTTGAAGCCCACATTAAGACACAAAAAAACCTGAAAACTTTCATCTTCTCATGCTTAATAGGGAGGCTGGGCTTTTCCAGCAATACTAACAAATGCAGTGTCTAATTTCCTGTACAACAAGAAACATTAGAAAGTAATACAAGTCAGCAAAATATAGATTATTTGCTTATATTTTGAAAGAAATGTGCAGGGGAAAATTAATAGTAATGTTTCATTCTGAAGAAAACATTGTAAAAGCAAATAGGGTCATGGGACTTTATTAGGGGACATGCTAATTAATTACTACACACATCCTTCTAAATTCACATCCCATAGTATCCCTAAAAAAATTCTATAATATTCTCATTGCTATTATGCTAAAATAGCTGTCTTTAAAAAATACTTTAATGCGCCAATTCTTTAAAGAGAAATGAATATTACATTAAATTAAATAAGGCTTATTTGTGGTTTTATTTTTCAACTCTAAGGACAGAAACATTTAAGGAAAGACCACCAAATCATCATTACCATTTCAGCAAACTACAGGAAACACTGTATTACTTAAATTTTATCAAAGCTGTCATAAACTTTCTGGTACAATCTGTTCAATCACTGCTAGTTCAGTGATTTTGTATGTAAAAATGAACTTTTTACCAAACCAGCCAGTCTCATTGTTTTATCTAGTGAGGGATGCAGCAATTAAATTTTTTTGTAATATCACTATCCATCACTATATGTGCATATTTGATGACACAATAAACTGTTTTGATGAATGAACATATTTGATGAATTCACTGAACTGGGGTCTTAATAAAATCGAACAGGCTAAACAGAGGTCTATAATAAGAATCTCATTGAGGGATTGAAAAAAAACAAACAAAAAAACCCAAAACAAAACAGTTTTACCCATTAACTTCATGTCTTGTATAAAATCAGTGGGAACATGCTCCTGCTTTCACATGTCAAATCTCCAAGGACAATATTTAGCCAAAAAATTAGAATAACCAAGATGATTAAGACCCCAGCACAGAAAAGCAGATAAATACAAACTCAGTTACAAGCACATGATTAATCCTACAGAGAATGTGAATTATATACATTAAACTCAGTGTTATGCTCAAGTAAAGGATAGACTTCAACCTGTTTTCTGAAATTATTGATACTGAAGCCTGACTGTAAGCTCAACAATAAGAATCTTGGTTTGTCTTACCTTGCTTGGTACCTGGCTTATTTTAAAAGGGTCTATATTTCAGTTTTCATAATGATAAAAATCCAAGTCCAGTGCAAGTCTTTCTACGCAGAGGGCAAAAATGTGACTCAAGACTACAGCGTACCTTCTGCACAAGAATTATCTGCACTGAAAGAACATCAAGCCCTAAGAGTGATTTAAAAGCAGTCAAAGAAGAAACAGGCTCATGATAAATAAAAGTTAGTAACTACACTTTTCCCACCCATACACACATAGATGAGTATGAAAAACCACACGATATAGCTGTTAACAGGCATCCGCCAACACTGTCCTTGTCACTGATGGAAATATATCTTTCTTGCCATTCAGCTATTCTCTAAATTT
The DNA here is from genome assembly GCA_032466535.1 of Forpus xanthops. Classification (NCBI taxonomy): domain Eukaryota; kingdom Metazoa; phylum Chordata; class Aves; order Psittaciformes; family Psittacidae; genus Forpus; species Forpus xanthops. The sequence continues at coordinate 18,557 of JASSUY010029952.1, forward strand.
AGAGATGAGCAAATATGATCAAATTTGGATCAGATCACTTTCTGACTCACATTATCCTGTAAGTTAGCAATCCTTTGCACGTCACACAAAAAAAAGGCCACTGAATGTAATGCACGGTCTCTTCCCTTTATGAGGCACTGCAGTCAAGGCAAGGAATATATAAATATACCACTAAACAACAGGAAACCCATACAAACACTTCTGATACAAACAGCAGAACAGTGCTTATAAAATATGCATTCAGAGAGCCAAGTCTTTAACTAGTGAAAACTCGCATAACTCCATCATTTTGACCACGTCTATCAAGACTCTCAGACACTTTCCATACAGGAATACCTCCACAGACAGAATTTTTTGTCTCTTTCACATAGACAAACACTTTTAATTGCTTATTGTGTAGCAATTTAACTTCAATTTTTATAAAATGGCTGTGATGTGAAGAAAAGATAACAACTAAACCCTAACATCAATAAGTGTTAATAAATATTAATATAACATAAGCACCACTTTTATTGCAATGTGAAACCAGTTTATTATCCACAGATGAAATCAAATTGCTGCCTTTATTACTGTCAGGAATGACTTCTAAGATATTTCTATTTACTACTTGAATATTTATCAGCACTCTGTATTTACAGTATCTAGTCTCTCTCTCTATGCATGCCCTATGTTTATACACAAAATAATTTAAGAGCAGCATTTTCTGATACAGTTCTCCAATTAATTTAGACACAAATGCACATTATGTGATTAACAGCAGACCAATTGTTAAATGTGATACAGTTATAACACCAACAGAAAATCTTATCATGCTTGTATTTGTAATATGAACACTGAAAAAAAGGTAAATACAGAGTTTGCAGATTCGTAGCAAACACTCAAATTCCTTCAAATTATTCAACTACCCACAAACTCAGTGGATAATGAAAAAAAAAACCCTTTTAACAATAAATAGAACTAAAATATTTGGCAATATTCCAAAGCCTTTCATTTCCTAAAGTGGTGCCTTTTATTAAAGTAACAGTATATAAGAGGATGTTTTTATGCATCCTGTAATTTAGAAAACCTAAGAGATGATTTCCCCAGCCTCGAAGTTGATCATCTTTCATTACAACAAACTGCACTTCAAGTCACACAGCCCTCAAATTTTTTATCCATCCCCTCTCATTCTTTTTCCCCCATTTTAAATGGAACTAACTTGAAAATTCTGACATTTTCAAGAATGCCTGCCTGGTAATTTCTGTGAGGCACAGACAGCCTCCAATTACAATGAAATAACTACAGTGTATTACCATTTTTAGAGCATTCTTTGGTTTTCCTAAGTGAATCAAAGCTCTCCATGGGAGCTACTCTGATTAGCATCAGCACAATAATGTGCTATAAACTCCAAGCATTAGAATAAGGGATTCAGAACTTTGTTTACATGGATGATATCTAAGCATGTATAAAAATATCCCAGAAACTTTCTTAAGGGGACTGCCTATACATTCCTACATTTTAAGACTTCCCCTGTTAGCAAGTTTAAATAGGTCTCAAAAAAAGGCATGAAATCTGCTTAATGCATTTCCCCTCTTTCACCTGGTCTCTTTTGTTTGGCTTTCTATACACAGGCTAGGTAATCACTTCTGGATATAAGGAACCATATACACAAAGAAGCTGAGATCTCTGTCATTCTTCTGCCATACCAGGAATCACTGGAAAAACAAAAATAATTTCAGTTAATCTACTTCCACTCATGTTCCTCAGTAGAGACTCTTCCCAGACATTTGCCAGAGGAAAATCCATTCCACCAACACTAAATTAGCACATCCATACCTACATCCCATTTCACATGAACCTACAGAGAGGATGCTTAGTGACACAAAGGCTGCAGATGACAACCATAGCACGGTCTCCAAAACTGGGACTTGCTATTGTTTCCAGGTTAAGTTCTTGCAGCATGGCATTTGTTCGCCAGTCCCAAAGAAACAAATTTGGAAAGATTGCTCCTAGATTCTTACAATGAAGCATTAGATAGTCAATATGAGTCCACTTTTGCTTATCCTTTCCTGCTGAATACTCAGCTGCCTTCACTGGAAATTTTTGGCTATGTAAGGAATACCACATTGGGCCTTATCAGGTTTTATTTGGTTCCTGAGAGTATTTATTCAGTCTCTGACACCAGTGGGTGTTTCACACTACTGCAGACCAAATGAAAATGCAGATAGAGAACAGCAGAAATCCATGCACTTTAGATGTATTGACCATATACATATGTCTGGGATATTTAAAAGGAAGCCATTTATAATCAGGAAGCATAAGTGCTTATTCTGAATCTGACATTTAAATATCCCATCAACAGCAACCAGCATTGCAAAATGGTTTAATTAACCTGAAAGGATGTAATTTTATGCTATTTAGCAAGAAATACAAATTTTAAAGTGCTTTTACGCAGTATATATCCAAGTAGCAAGGCCAAATCCTGCTCTTAGCTGCCCATATTTAAGTATGGAATAGATTAATTTACCTCCCTTCATAAACCTGCAGTGAAGATGGTGTAAATACAAGCAGAATCTGTCTCACATACTCTGTAATCCATCTCCTAAAATTACCACGCTCTTTACAACATCTAATGGTAGAGCTCAAAGTTAGTAAAGCCCAATGACAGAATGGATCACTGAATGGTGTGCGAAACTGTGAATCTTTGGGGTTCCCACTCTCCTTGTCTTTTTCGTATAATTTGGCTGAGCCACCTGTCCTTCTCTACATCTACAAATACCTCTTGAAGATAACTTGCCTTAAAGCTATCCAAGGATGATGTAGGGGACTGAACCCTTTGAGTTCCAAAACTAAAACAACCCAATGTCTTTGGCTCATACTCACAGTATGACTGACATCCTAGTGAAAGCCTGAGAGGTGTGCTCCACTTGACAAAATGTCAGATTGTGATGGATTAATCTCTCTGCTGTGTGACCCCAGAATTCACTTCCTATCTCTGCACTCTGATTCCCCCACAAATTTTGTCTTGCCTGCTTGCATTACATGCTCTTTAGCAGAAGAGCTCCCTCAAAAAGGTAAGTCTTCAATGTCTGCTATGGAGATGATACAGTAAGGCTAATTAAGTAGTTTTTGACCCTGTTTCAACTCTCTGCTCTATACGGGCATCTGTGTGTGCCCAGGCATGACACTTGGCCCCAGGTACCACAAGCAGAATTTTTAGTGGAATTTAGGACACGGAATACTTCAGTGAATCTAAGTTCTCTACCCCTGCTTGTTTTAATCTCTGCAAAGGTCTTGGCACAGAATTCCCTACCTATGCTACTACAATGCTACTACCCACAGCAGCTCAAGTGGGATCCCAGAGAAGGATTTTGGTCCTTCGGAGCTCTCCACAGATAGGAGACTTTCCAGGAGGATTATACTTCATAATTCCTCTGTCTGCAATAACTCTGGTTTATGAACCCATGGGCATAACAACAACTGCAGTACCACAACCATCTCATCCTTGGTCCTCCCTGTTCAAATCTTCCTGGCCACAGGCTTTCTTTGTAGTTCTCTCCTGTATTGTTATTCTATTATTGTTATAATAGAACACCGTTAGCACACCAAATTGCCCTCATAACCTGGCAGAAGCAGATTGATAGCTCAGAGTGCTAATCTGGCCCCGGCAGGAGAACCAGCCTCCACTTCACATTTGAGGAGATTATAAAAAACAACACAATTTGGGGAAAGTCCGTAGGAACTGTTACCCACACAAAGCAATCAGTGTTCTGTTCCTCCAGGAGAAACATTCAGAAACCAGCACAGTGCCAGACAAAATGGAGTACAAATGAACCCTCAACAAAACTCTTCAATATCTTGAAATTAATAAGCCATTGCTGATCATCCCACACCTGGAGAAAGATATGACTGGCATGACAGTAAGACCAGAAAACAAGTACTCCGGAAACACAATTTTTCTGGTACATTACAACAGACTACAGATAGACTCGTACACTTCTGATGCCAACAAGACTGTCAGTCCTCCTGTCCATTGCCAAAATTACCACGGTAGTCATAACCCGTAATGCAGTGTCTTCATTTTTCTCTTCCCCTAGACTATTTTGGAGCTTCTGGATCTTTCTTTCATCCTTCCCTGTGCTCACTAGTTATTTCTGCCTATGCCTTGGTGTGCTGAGATCAATGTGGATGCAGAAAATTGAACACCAGATCAAGAAGCATGGGGCAGTATGGAGCAAAGAGCTACATTAAGAGCTAAAAAGAGACATAGCATGCTCCAAAGACCTGCGAGACAGTTTTGCTCCCAGAGACGGAGTGTGCGGCATGGACATGTTTGAGGTATTCTCAAAATGACTGAAAAGGCCAGTAACTGTTGCTGCCAATACAAGGATCCTTCCCAAAGCAACTCCTGGGAGCTTCCTGAGAAGAAGTGTAAATTGATCTTTTCTTTCTCAGTTTTCCAACAGCAAAATGTGGAATAATAGCACCTTAGTCATAATAATTCCATATTGTGAGGATAAATTAACTATTGCCATGTACTCAAGACACTATGGCAACATGGATCATAGAATAAAGCTATCTATAGCCACATAACTAATACAGATATGTATATCTATAAATAAAAACTCTAAGTACTACTGCAATACAAATAATAAATAAAAGTGAAAAAGACTTTGTCATACACACAGGTGGATTTCCAGTTATGGAGGAAGCACTTTTACAGACAGCAGAGTGGAGCACATTAAGCGGGATGGTGAAGAGAAAGGTAATACATCATTCTACAAATAAATTATTCTAAAAAACAGCCATCCCAGGCAGAAGCATGTTCTTAAACTTCTGGAATGCAGTTTTTTTTCTAGTAAATTGAGTATAGCTAAGAAGTATATATGAGCATCCTCCTACAGGCACAAACCCCAGTTTTTCCTGGAACAAAATATGAATATCCATGGAGCCTGCTCAATCTAAACACAGATGCGAGTAGTTCTTTGAGCTGTGGAGTTAATGAAGCATTTGTGGAGAACAGTTTACTATCTTGCCAAGAATCTATAGCACTGTAAATCCTCACACCGTATTTTACTTTGAAATAACCTTCCTTTATAGACAAGCCTTAAAACGCAACAGCACATGTGCATGGGGAAGCTTGCCAAACTTTTCTCCAGCTGACCCAGGGAATACACATGTGAGAAGGAAAGCATGGAGAAGAGCAGGCTTTATGCTGCTGCTCGTGGAGTTCTGATGTCAGTGGAGGGAGTTAGTGCCTTGCTAAGGTATTTTCTAAGAGCTACAAAGAGTAATAGAGGGTGGAGCATCACACCAGGAACACAGACAAGAGATAGCTCTTTTATTACAGCAGTATCCAAATATCCCTGCACCTAATACCCACTTCTCACTTCAGAAGCTTCTGGGACTTACAGTAGGTGACCAGTACGCATACAGATCATGACAAATATATACAGAGAACATTGCTGGGCTGCACAGAGATAGGTAAGATAGCAAACATCTCTCTGGAACTAAAGAACTGGAGCTGCCTGAGGCAAAGGTTATCTTGAGCAGTACCCAGCATACTGCTTCCAGGACACTGACAGAGCCATTCTGCATCACATTCCTGTAGGGGCAATGTTGTGTGCCTATATCATGGTGTTTCATGGCACAAGGCATATATGCCCTTCCAATACTTTTTTTTCTTTCACTACAGCTCCTGAAAAGCAACCAAGTGGTCTGAAAGCTGTATTCCCCTCTTTTTTGCTTGTTTTCCCAATAGCTGGCTGATGCAACTGCCTTTCAAATGGCCAAAAGGCTTTCTGCTTTCCCCAAACTAGGTTCTGGGATGCCTGCTGGCCCTCAGTCTTGTTATTTCAAAGAGAATGAGGAGAGGCATTTTCTTTGCCCAGCACATTGTTCCAGCACAGCAGATGGGACCTTGTCCTTCAGCAAAGCAACCTCAGATCCTGCTTTCAGTCAGAAAATGGTGGCTAGGATAGGAAATAGCAAATACCACAAAAATACAATTACAATAAAAATGAAACTTGAGAGATTTATATTAAAATCTTTTTATACCAACAGAACTTTGTAGATACAGGCATGCTGATATCCTACAACTACCCAGTAGCTCTAGGGCATTCTCTATACAGAACAGCAATATCTATTCTCTAAAGGCAAAGCTGTCCTAGCGTGTATACAGCATATGCCAGCAAAATTCAGCTTATGCCAGCAAAATTCTGCTTTTGCCAATATAACTTGCTCCAGATCATCAAAATGAAGCTCTAATCTTCATTTCTCTAAGCGGGAGAAAGAGCTATACCCATGACATCCCTGCACATATACTTTCATCCGTGTAGCTCCATCAGACATGTCTTCATACACTGGATTGACACTGAAAGGCTGTCAAGGAATAGTGTAGACCTAGCACTAGTTTCTGAAGCCCGCGATTTCCAGCGCTTACAGATTTCAATCTTTGTTAATATTGCAACATTTCCTGCTTATAATAAACCATGTGATATATATCTAAACAACCTTCCAGTCTTCTATGAGTATATTTATTTCAATACTTTTTCCAGTGCAGATATGAATTCCATTACAGTCAAAGTTTCAAAATCACAAAAAAAAAACCAGCCTAAAATGAAAGTGCTGACACGCAGCTACCCAAATGAAAATTCTGTAACAAACTTACATTTAATCCTATCTATATTTTAAAGTTCTGTATTCAGATTACATTGTCTGATGACCTATTTTTCTTCCACTGAGTTTCATTTAGCATTTCATTATTCCTGCTAGATACCACTTGAGATGACCATACACACATCCTGATCCCTTTAAATGCTTTCGGGCAGAAAGCACTGTTCAGAAACTCATAACATTACATTTGCCATTTCCCTCACTTTGCAGGTACAGAGGAATAGGCTACATCAGTAATCTCATTTACTACTATCGGCTTGCCACCTTAACCCAGTTTGCAGAAAGCTGTCATTATCCCCCACCTCGCAAACTTCATTCATTTGAGCAGAAAAAAATACTTTTCTGAGCCACAACAATGCAAACCCCTCCCAAATTAGAAGAAGATAAAGTAAATGCTTATTAATAAATGTCAACTACAGCAATTGTAGTTAAGGTGTTATTGCTATTGATTTGTAATCACCACTCTGGGAACAATCAAGAATATTGAGCATGAAGCAAGAACAGGTATCGGTTTTTTTTCACTGGGCTCAAAAAAGAAACCTTGCAAAATGAATTTAGTTTGGGTAAAAGAGTGATAATTAACATGCAATCCAGCACTAAGCTTTCTGACAGCTTAGGATCAAAGGTCAGCTTGCATTCATAATTCAATATTTCTAATTGTTCTTATCCATGCCTGCTGACTACTATCCTCAATAGAAGAAAACATATATATATATATATAGTTTTATATACTTTATATAGATACAATATAGTTTTCTGCTTTAGAAATTTGCCATTGCTCAGCTTCTTCTTCCATAAACAACTAATAAAATCACATATACTAAATCATAAAATCGTATTTCTTGAAAACTTGCAATGAGAAGACTTTTCTAAAGTAAAACACTGGGCATCCAGCAAAACCAAGGCAAACCCCTAGTGCTGCACAGTATTCCCACGCTATTCCAAGAATGGCAAGCTCCTGCCTAAAATGAAGCTGTTCTTTGTGAGAAAAGTTGTAATGACCGGGCAAATATTGTTTCAGGTTTGAGAGAACAGAGAATAGAAACTTATGCATGAGCACCAGTGTACTGTAGATTGCAGTAGTATGCTGCCAGCTACAGAATGTGGAAGGCAGAGGAGTGACCTGTTTGCCCTTCTGAAGAGATAAATGGGAAGTACCATGGATAGTTCAACAGCATGGTAGTTTACCAGCTTAGAAAGTCTTTCTCTTTAACACTTAGAGAAGTTACAAGCTTGCAGGCAACTGTTCTAACCAGCAGCGTTCTCCAGCACTTGGCACTGCCAGGTCACAACTGAGGCTAAATACATTAAATTTGATTTCAAACTTCTTCCTTCACTGATTTGGTTCTTTTTTTCCTATGGCTCCTGAGAGTGACAGTAAAAAATAGTCTTTCACAAAATGATAGACCATTGAAATACTAAAACTTTTATCTTTTATATGATTATAATTCATAGAATTATTTGCCAGGATTCTATGAAATGCCTACTAGGATAGTGTCAAGTAACTTTCCAATAAAGCATAAAACCCACCTTCAATAAAGGAAATTACCCTGCATGAATACAGAACAGGGATTCAAAATAAAAGTTCCCCACACACCTAGTTTAGAGTATCAGCTAAAGACAATGCCATTTCTCCAGAAAAATGACAGGACAATCTGTTTCCCAATTTGGATGGATGTGCTTTCCGTTTGTTAGTGGATGCAGTAGGTGCTGGTCATTCTCTGTCCAGTGTTTAGGAAGAGGCCTCCTGGATATTAAGAAGCCTCAAGCATTCCAATATAGCCTTAATTTACACGTCAGGTACAGTTTGCCTATTGCCCTTATCCATATTGTGTTCTTCTTTCCTGATTATGAGGGATTTGTATCCTGAGCTTGTGAAGGTGAATTAAAGCACAAAAACCTCAGAGTACCCCAGGCTCTACATGAAAAAAATGTAGAAAAGAAATCCACATTTCCAATGACAGCAATAATAGTTTACATCCTCTTCTCCAAAGTTTTAGGAAGGCTTTATCGCTTTCTTCACATTTTAACTTCATTAGTATCATTGCCTTCTCTTGACACATACTGTGACTGGAGCAAAAACTTCTTTTGTGTGGCTGTTAACAGACTGCACAAAATGATGTGTTCAGCAAAGAGCATCCCTTCCTCTTCTGACCTCTTTGCAAGAATTCAATCCATTCATTGCATATTTAGATTATTGAGAACATTGGCATTAAACGCATGTGTACACATAAACCTGAAGCTGGAAAGAACAGCCTGCCAGCTCCCACACAGCTGCGCTTTTGGTCCCTCTGCCTAAGTGAGGTAAAGTACCAGCACACACCATAGGTATCTGAAACGCCAGCACAGTCAGGAGACTCTCCATCCCTATGACCAGTCTCTAAACTTGCAAAGTGGCAACCAGTATTTCTTTACGTATCACCTTGTCGCTTTTAAAGAATTGCTGCTTAATCAGAAAAACAGAGACAGAACTGGGGGCAAGCAAGAAGAGGCAGCCAATCCTCTCTGCTCAGCGCAGCTCTCTTCGGCCGAGGGTCCGCATCCCATCCACGCTGTCAGAAGTGACAGGACACTTCTGCCTCCCAGTTCACTTGCAGCCCCGGGCTTCAGCCCAGCTCCCGCTCTGCCTCGGGCAGGATGATGTACCCCAAAGGGGCAAACATCCACACTCGCTATGGGACGGAAGGTCCCAGTACCACCATGGGAAGAAGTCCTCCCCTTTCCAGAGCGGCGGAACGAACGCCTATACCCTGGGAGCACTCGGAGCCCCACCACCACCCGTAGCCCCCACAACACAACACCCTCCGCCAGCAGCCGCCCCTCCCCGCCCCGTCCCGCCCCCGCGGCGGCGGAGTCCGCAGCGCACCGCCCCCTGCCCGCCCGGCGTTACCTGTGCGTTGGAGCCGAGCTCGGGCGGCCGTCGGGTGCCGAGCAGCTTGGCCGTGGTCTGCAGGTTGATGGGGGCGGTCTGCGGGGGCTCCACGCCCAGTCCGCCGTTGAGGTGCGCCGTCACCATCGCGATGGGCGCCTTGGCCGGCACGACGGAGATGGCCAGGCTCTGCCCGGGGCTGCCGCTGGGGCTCCCGCCGCCGCTGCCGCTACCGCCACCGCCGGGTGCCTTGAGGAGCGCCGGGACGCCGCCGGGCTTGGCGCTGCCGCTGGCTCCGCTGCCCACCAACACGGCCGCGGGGCAGCTCCGCACCGCCAGCTTCTGCCGGGGGAAAGAAGGGGAGAGAGAAGCGGCATCGTCACTCGCAGGGCTGCAGCCGGATCCCGGCCCCGCTCGGTCCTCCCGAGCGCAGCCGCTGGACCGGCCCTGCCGGGCTCGGCCCCGGCAATACGGGTTTGGGTTTATTCCCCCTTTTTATTATTGCTATTATTATTATAATAATATTTTTGTTTGGTAATTCTTTATGGAAGGACAGGCGGGCAGGGGACAGGTTGCGCTTTCTCTCCTCGCTTGGGAAGTCGCCGTTTACTTGGGGTTTCCAAAGTCTTTTGGTACCCGTTTATGCCCGGAACTACTGCTCCGGGTACAGGTCTGGATTATACTGCAGTTTAATTAGTAATAGAAGGCTTAAAGAACGTTATTTTCAACTTTCCCTTCCATTGACCTGAAAGTCATTTACACGTGCTCACCTTACCCCAGCGCTTCGCTATATCTCGTGTTCTCTCAGCCTCACGTCGGAGCCGGGTTTTCGGTTTCCCTTTAACTTCCCCTCCCTCCCTTCTTCACAAACTTCCACTATCTGTTGTTGGTTTGGTTTGTTCCCTCTCCCACTCCAGCTAACTTTTGTCCATAGCACCCGTTTTAAATCGCTATTCTCTGTTTTTCTTAACAGTTGTGCTTTTAAATTGCTACGGAGTGGCCATTCTGTCACCTGTAATAGGGATACATTGACTATGATCTTCTTACCCTCTCTTATAGGACTTGCTGGGATTTCTATAGATGCTGTGAAGTTGCTGTACCGTAAATGCCAGCGTCTGTGCAACAAACTTCTATAAGGTTGTTGCACTTGGAATAATCTCAGAAGCTGTTCTTATTTATGCTGTTTAGAATCACAGAACTGTAGGATTAACTAGATTGAAAAAGACCTTAAAGATCATTAAGTCCAACTGTTTAGGCAGGTTAGGTATATATGGGGGGGGGGGGGGGGGAATACTGGGTCAAGCCTCTTTTGATACTTTGAGGTATTAAACATCTCATTTTTACAACAGTTGACAGCAAAGGTACTTAGTCCTGGAAAGACTTCTGCCTGTGTGTAACTTTATTCACTGTGCGGTCTCTGTTGGCTTCAATGCAATTACATCTAATGTGTAGCCTTCCACCAAAGGCCACTACCTCTCTAGGTCTGCTGCTTTACTAGTAAAGTCATTCAGAGTTTTGTTGTCAACTCTGGTTGTTTAAAATACAGTGTAGATACATATATATGTGTCTTTGTGTATAGAAAGTCACAGTAATGTTTAATTCTTTCCAGAATTAAGGCTGAATGTCTTCTGTCCATAAAGTGGTACAAAAGTAACTGGCTTCTAAGAATACAGCTTCCTTCTTACCTTTAAACCTATTATACACTTTAAGGCTGTAAAGCCTTAATTGTCAAATATGTTTGCTCCAGGAACTGTAGGTTTTGTGTTTATGTGAAATGAAAAGTGTGCATTTTGTCAGAGATACCTGCTTCATATTTTAATATAAAGAAATGCCTTTTTTAATGATGTTACCCTAGTAATGATAACTTCATAAAAATTGTTTTAAGCTTTGTTCACTTTTGCCTTTACCTCTCATTCTCCATTATCCTGTCATCCCAAGGAAGCATCAGCAGTATTTTCCTTAGACTATGCTGTCGCATGTCATAGATTATTTGAAGAGGAAAGAGTGAACTTTTCTTTCAGTACTGAAATACACCTGTGTGTTTAAAAGTACTCAAGTGAAAGCCAAGAAGCTCAGGTGTGTTTTATGTAGGTGAGAAAAATTGCTTATGACAAAATCCTATACTCCCACTATTTCTCTGTTTTGTTGCAATACAGATTTCCACTGGTGTTCCTTGTACTTACTGAATGCCCCAGCGGTGTGGGGGGAGATAGAGATGCAAAGACAGTGCATGTAGGAGAACTGAATACCATCTCTCCTACTATACTGTGCATCTCCTTGCATGGCACCTTATTATCCTGTACAGTGACACAAAGTGTTCAGATTTAGAGTTCAGCTTTGTGGTTGCATTTTTGTTTTGATGTATGTAATGTGAGAAATGCTAAAAGCTCACAGACTGTTGGAAAAATGCTGTACCTGGTTACAGTGCTAGAAATCCATCACTTAACTGGAGTTAGTCCAGGAATGAAATCCTAGCTTGGCTGCAGACAACCAGAGGTTTGCTGCCAACATCAGTAGCAACCAGGGCTTCTTTTTTGTGGAATTATGAGCATTTGCTCTCCCTGATAGGTTACTGTATTGATGAAGTGCTTTGTAGTGTCTGTCCTCAGACATTTGAACATTTTGATTTCTGAATGGAAAACTTCTCACAGAAATACATAGTTTTACTGTGCCAATTTCCTATTCTCACTGAAATAAAAATCCTAATATGTAATATTCTAGGGGTCTTGGTACAGCTATACTTCTCTCTCAGGCAGTTCAAGAACATCTGAGCAAACAAAACTCCATGATCCCAAAAGACACGCAATCTTCGGCATCTCAATGGAAAAAGCAAGTAAATTAAGTAGCAGTCAATTATGACTTTCCTGACAAAATTCAATAGCAAGTAATTGCTTTTTGTCCTGTTTCAGAGGAGGAAATTGTACCAAGAAATGCAAAAGCAGAAATTCTGTATAGAAATAGAAAAAAACAGTACTCAAGCTACCATCCATCCATTTCAACTGTTCTCCCTATCTGTATTAACTGCGAGTTAGTTTTGTGTGTCTTTGCATGTGGTACACAGAGGTATCTTCCTAATAAACTGACAAACCTGTTTATTCATCTGTATGTGACACAAAAAGCTAAGGAAGTAAGGGTCACTGCTTGTTTCAGTCTAAATGTGATAAATGTGAAATGCTTGTCAAGTTGAATATTCATCTCCCAATGGAAAACTTTCATATTTAGTTAGGTTTGAGCTCTTTTTTAAGTAAATATAGGAGAAAAGGTACAATTGGCTCATGCCAGTCACACCCCTGTGAGTCATTGCTGTGCTAAGTTTATTTAAGTAACTGCAAGGCTTAGAAACTAGATATGGAAGCAGATACAAAGGATCAGGTGATCAAGATTAGCTTCCAAAAGAGAGTTACAGAAAAACTGTCTGTATGGGGAAAACCAGCAATGGTATCTCTTCTGTCTCTCATATACTCATTTTCTGAAAATGGGCCTACCAAAACTTAAAAAATACCCCCCTTAATCAGATTATATTGGTTAGCAGATGAGCTGTTATGCGGCTTTTCTTTGTAAGAACTGTTTTTACCTTGTACCCTGTAAAAACCTTGATGAAGGACTGTTGGCAGAAACCAAAAATCATGACATGAGAGATAAAAAAAAAGGATCCTCAACAAAACCTACATCTGCTGTATTCTGTTTCTTCCAGAATAATTAAAAGAGTAGTCTTGGTTTTTACAGAGAAAAGAAATCTGCATTTCCATAATCAGTGAGCATAACATATTCTCTGACACTCTTGGAATTATGAATAACAAGAAACGAAGCAAGCTTTGGACACTGCAGCTGAAAACGTGCTGATATAGTGGAAGAGCCAAAAGAGAAAAAAAATATTGGCTCTAAATGCTGGAAAGCAGGTCGCTGCTTCTCATCCACAGCATAACAGTTCTTACAATACACCAATTTTGAAGCAGTGCCTTTTCAATAGCAACACAACTTTCATTTTCACTGCAGGATGCCACAGGCAAACTGGTTTGAAATATGTATGCCAGTCACATGCAAACACACTACAATGTGCTGGAAAGCTGCCACTTGTTTATGATTTCCCATCTTGTATGTGGCATAGTCTCAACTATTCAAAGCAGAGCTAATATTTTTTTCCATATGTATCAAAATAACTCTGGCCTTTCTATTTATTTGTACCTGTAAGCCCTCTCTCCCCCCTCCCCCCACCCCGCTTTCCTTTCTATAGAGGTCTGTGCTGTAAAGGTTTGAAGGTGAGAAGCAACCGTGCAATAGTTTGAGCCTCCCTACCAGTGGTAACTCAAGTGCTACTTCTCCCCTCATGTACCATGAATCATTCTGTTCAGTGAATAAAGAAAGGGAAAGAGCAAAGGGAGAAAGGATTCAAAGGGGACTGTGCTGTCGTGATACACACCCTGAACAATATGGTATACAAATGCACATACACTGCAGAGACAGTGTCATTTTTAGTGTAAGGCTTTGATTCCTTCATTTTCACTCTGCTGCAGCTTACATCCCATCTTCAAATCCTCACCAATACAATGTCAACTTTACGAACACATCTCAAATAGGAATATGGTCATACTCTACAATGGAGGAATACTCGGTTATTGGCTGCTCTTTGCCATGGCAGTGATTTAAAATAAACACATCTCTTAACAAACCTTCATCTTTTCCTAGTAAAAGATGAGATCTGCTTAGAAAGGACCTAAAATTCACTGTCCGTCACACTTATATTTTAATGCCTATGTGCTGCAGATAAAGACTTCAGTCCATTAATTTTTCTAGAATGATGCTCTGATGCTCTCCTGACAAAGCAGTTTTACTGTGAAAAAATTGACTTATTTTCAGAGCAGTATCAGTTCTTTTCCTTAGTGGCCCCATGGCTAAGAGAAAACATTAGGCATAACCCTGAGAGTTTATTTAGCTTGCAGAAAACTGGCAATCCACTTTCAAAGCAAAATGATGACTTGTCAATTAATAATTTAGCATTCAGCACTACTCTAAAACCCTGCATGCAAAACAGTGGAACAGACTTCTCCAGCAATGAGGGCTGTGACCTCTGCTCATTTACTCAGTTGTCACAATAAAATTCTCTTGAACAACAGAATATACAACATTCAAAGAATGACAACACACAAATACATTGTGGAGAGGCCACCAGCTCTGGCACTTTAGTATCGTGTCTTAGGACTTTGGTACAATCCTATGAATTTCCAAGTATTCCTTATGCATTTCCAAGTTGCTACTTGTATACACAGCTGATCCTGCCTGATCTATAACTTAAGTCACGAACCAACCACCTGCAAAACTTCATACACTGAAACAGAAATGAGCAGGGCTTCAGCTGAGCATCATCTATATACATAGAGAGGCACCCACAGGAGGTGGGTGGGTGTTTATGGAGGCAGAAAGCTCTGCAGCCTGTATTTTATCTCTGGACTTCCATAAAAAAACACTTCCCTTTGCATAAAACCCTTAGGCACCAGGTTGCCTATGCCTAAAAAGAAGACTTTAAAACATGTTTTCATACAATGAGGATGAAAAACCTCACATGGAAAAGTTTTAGGCACTGTTCCTGAAACACTATATTCTATGTAATGCAGTGTTCAAGACATGCAACTGAGGAGGAGGAGGAGCATTTTTAAGGAAGGCTGAGATAGTTCCTCCTGCCAATCTCTTGGTAAATGACCTGTCAGTTTAATGCAAGCGCTCTCCCTTCAATGCCCAAGCTGGGCTGGGGGAAGGGATGGGGAGAAGGGAGGGGAAGGAGGAGAAATTGTTTGACAGAAGTATTTTTAATAACCCCCAGGGAGGGGTCAGCATGGTGCGGGATGATGTGTGGTATTCAGTAGGCAGGCAGCCTTCCTCCCTTTCCTCCCACCCTTCCTCCAGGCTGGGGCTGCATCACACCCCTTCGGCTGCTCCCTGAGCAAACCGCTGTCCCCCTGCTTTTCCTAAAGGCAGCCTCCAAAAGCACAGTTAATACTGGAGGAGGTAGTGACTGCCCAACTGGGTGGAACTCGGCTGTTAGTTTCTGTCAGGAGGATTAAAAAAACAAACAGAATATAAAAGAGTAGCAGAAGGAAATCTGGGGCTCAATGGAAACAGCCAAAGGGTGAAACCCAGGCAGGGCAGCTTACGTGTACTGAAGTACAATCTCGGCATTATGATTTTTTTAAGGCTTCTTTTGTCTGTTGGATTCTTCTCCCTTTCCTTTTGCTCCCCACCCCTTTTTTTTTTTTTTTTGACAACTTCCTGCCTGCCTGTCATTAGAAGTAGGAATGTATTCCTTTTTCTCTATCAGATCTCAGTTAATTAGCCATCGCTGCAGCAGGCTCAAGGATTTAAATTCAAAGTGAAACTCATTCTAATCAAAACTGCAGCAAACTGGGGGTTTTGTTTGACTTTAACCTGAAAGTCAGTTATTGTATCACTGATGTACATACCACATTACCAGCTGAGTGCTTTCAGCATCCCTCTATCAGTGTGAAATATTTAATCGGCACAAGGATCCAATCAGCACAGCAGAGGGGAATCTAGTGTGTGCATTAATTTGCTTTCAGTTGAAAAGCAGTAAAGCAGGTCAGAAACATATAACCTTCTCCCTTCCCCCCCCTCTGCTTTCCCCTCCCAAACAAATACACAGCACATCAGAAGAGTTTTGGCGGCGGGGGAGGGAATGAAAGCCGCCCTGTATGAATCCAGATTGGAGAGTCAGACAATAAATTAGTCATTCCTGCCAAAGAATGACAAACACTGCCTGGAACAGAAGAGGGGAACAACTCCCCCCTCCCCCCTTAAATATACTCCCCAAAATACTCTTTCAAATTAATTATGTTGGGTAATTGTTTGTTTTTTAATCTTTGACTCTTTTTAAGCTAGAAAGATGGCTGAATGATTACCCCTTCTGTGTATGACATTAATTAGAAGGAAAGCAAATGCCAGAAAATAATGAAACAGTCTTTCTATTAAGGTGCAATGGCTTTGGATTTTCTGACCAGCCCTGTTCCCCAGGAAAGGCTTCCATTAATGTTATTGCTATTAAAAATCTGTTTCAGAAGCGTTCCCAAGCTCTACACATCAGCAATTTTATGTATCATAGAAGCATGCCTCAGCATACAAAAGCCAAACTTTTGCTGCTATCAAATTTACCCTTGTGTTTCGCACTTATTCTCTGAAGACAATCACGTTCCTTATCTCCTTCATACTGTAACAAGAATATCAACATGCAGTTTTCTTTCACAAAGGATCGTTTACAACATGAACGTTACATGAACAAACTTGTACAACACTGCAAGCAAAGCCATCACGCAGAAATGCGACAACAGGCGATGATTAAAGTTCCACCACAAAAACCCCACCCCAGCTCGTCAGTCTGATGTGGCCAAAGCTCTTCACATGGCTACCTTCCAAGGCAGGGCAGCAATGAAGAATTAGCTGATTTATGTAAAAAGAGAATTTTCCAAACTGGTAAACACTCTAATAATGGTAACAGTGGGCTTGGAAAAGCACATATTCACTCAAGTGCAATTAGCCTTTAATTTCTGAAACCATTAAACAGCTTGCTGACTGAAAAAACTAACACGTTTTCAACTGTATTGCTAACTGACAATCCGCTCATCAAAGCTCAGAATTATCCGCTCAGCGACTTGTAAACACCACTTTTTAACTAACAAGGAGTAGGGGGGAAAGAGGATGATATTTAATGAGAAAAGTCAGATTCATATTATGGAACATTCTGGAAGTGCCTGTGCATCTTGAAGGAGAAAAGGAGGGGGAGCTACGGTGGGGGTGTTTTTTTAATAACCTCACAAATAACCCCTCCTCCTTTCTCTCTCCCAAACCATGTCAATGATCAAGGAAATGAGAACAAGGCGCTTGATTCACAGCTGACTCTCTCTTCTTGTTACATCAGATCAAGAAGGAGCAGTCTAACAGGGGGGCCAATTTCTGCAGGGGAAACAAATCTACAAGCTGGCATTTTGTCTGCTACTCCTATTAATTAGTCCACTTTTTCTGTCAGAAGCGGAGCTTTTAAAACTTGCAACAGAGTTACATGCGTGCCCACTTGCACATACGCTGCATATATGCTTCCAGAACATTAAATATTATGCATGCAGGACAAATCCCTCCCAAAAAATCCTCAAGGAAAGAGTGGTTGGTTTCCAATTTGATTTGATGGATGGATCTCTATTTTTTTCCTTAATCCCAAGAAAAACTGCGTAGTAAACTGCTAACAGTAAAATGCAGCCCACGCTAAAGCTCCTGTTAATGACAGCCTTTGGATGGGGTGCGTTGTGTTCTGGATCAGGTCCATAGCAGCATGACTGCAGCTCAGTCTGAATGTCTATGAAATGCTCCTTTAAAACCCAAACTTACAACAGATGAAAACTTTGGCTTGATCTCACTTAGAATAAACCAGAAAGCATACAGGCATCCTCTTGGCAGGTCAGAGGAGGGTTTAAATGGCTCCCTGCTGTGTAACAAGGGTTCTCCCCATCCCCAAAGCTGGAGTCCTACTCACCATTAGCAGCTCAAAATTTACATCCTTTTGCTGTTGCCAGCTTCACTTTCCCATGATTTGCCATGTCCTGTGCATTCAGGAGGACCGCATTCATCTGGATTTATTTGATGGCAAAACCAAATACAGCTCTCCCCAAACAAATACACAAAACCAAAACCAGTGTACACCATATAAACACTAATCTGCTTCTAATTTAAGTTTTGGAAAACAAAGGCAGAGTGATTAAAGGCCAGGCACATGCAGCTCAGCATATGGAGCCACAGTAAGTGCCCTAGAACAAGTTGAATGTTTCTATTGTGTGAAAGACTCATTCATTATAGCTACAAGATGCAGTGCAGACATTTGCATTTTTAGAGGGGCATCTTGTCATTTTTAGATAAATCATGGGATCCAGACCCTTTCTAAACGGCATCAAAGCTTGCATTTCTTGATATCCTGCCTCCTTTTGTTTCAGTAATCTGCTTCACAATTTTCTTTTCCTATGCATGAATGTCATTAAAGTTTGCATCCTAGTATGTCTCCAGCCTAAAATGTGAAGTCAGAGGCTTCTCATTTTTACTTAAAAATATGCTGCTACTTATGATCAAGCAAGGCAAAAAGAGATGCAACTGCATGCAATGAGAAAAATAAACAATAATTCAGTGATTTATTGCACACAGTTTCAAAGCTGCTGCCTCCTGATTCACATTCCCTCCCCCCATATTCCTCCCACCACTCCCCCCTCCAACCTGATAGTAATTTCTTTGGTTTCTCCCTCCTTCACCCTAGCTTAAAATCAAATTTGGAAATGCCCATCTTCCTTGATGTGGCAGGAAGAACTGGCAGTACTGTAAACTAAGCCAAATTTTGTTTCTTTATTCCCTGCCTCCTCATACTCCCTTTTTCCCAGATAATACAGAAACCTCCTGAAATGAACAAATGTAACTGTGAAAAGATACAGACTTCTCACGGGATCAAACCAGTTCCACAGTATACATATAAAGAGGAAAGAAGCTAAATGGTTGCATTTTCCCCAGCGGAAGGCACAGCTTCAGTTTGTGAAGTTTTCCCATCAGAAATTCTGGACAAGTTGCAAAAAAATTCCCGCTTCATCTTCAGACCTTGTATAGACATTTCCCCAGCAATTCTACGTATGCTTATTTCATCACGACAGTACAAGCTTTTAGTATCACTGTGTTACTCTGGAGTGATTACTGTTTCCAATGGCAAGCATATTTGCATGGTCGTTATGAAACTGCTCAGAGCAACCTTTCAATTTTCCAACACTCGAAAGTATAGCTTTGGTGAAAGCAAACAAAGAGGAAGGGGAAATAAACAGCCCAAACTGAGCGCCTACATCTAGGCACCCTGGTCCAAATCCAGGCTCTTGTGATCACACAGACAACTGCCAACTGGCACATGGGCAGCAGTGGCCAGAGGCAAGGTCACCCTGTGCTCATACACCCTGAACCCAGGTGACCCTGCTCATTTTTGCATATGAACGTTGACACAGGAATAAAACTGAGCTCCAGATTTTGTTGCAAAACCTGAAGACGGAAGAGGAAAGCAAAATTATGAACGGGGTTCTTTGCAAAACCCATCAGCTATTAGTGCACCTTACTAATGAAAAACCCATGTGACTTGGCAGCACAGTGAGTAGTGTCCTTTCACCCCAGTCTCTGGCTGGACCTGTGTCTACTTCTGGTTAAACACATCAGAACCGAAATGTAATCAGAGGTTTCTTCTGAGGTTTAGATAAATCCCTTTGCCTCAGTTTTCCAAACTGATAACATGTCTGCTTTGTGAAAATTAACTGGCTAGCATATATTAAATGCTGTTTGTTATTAAAGGTGAATTGAGTAATATGATCTCATCTTAACCCAATAGGATTATGGCTGTCAAATCAAAATCACTGCACTATCATACTGCTTATCTAATCTTGCCTGGAATATTTTCTGATAACCTCCAAAGGAATCCTTGTGGAGATGAAGATGGGACTTCACAGCTCTAAGCTTTTTTCTGGGTCTATGCGCACATGACTGGCCATATAATGAACTAAGTGGAGGGCACAAAGTTAATGACATGTCTTTTCCACGAGTTGCACAAAAAGCAATCTAAGGATCCAGAAATGTAGTAAAGGCCAGAGTCAGAGATGGCAAACATACAACTGTTAACTACACCTCTATAAAGAGGTGTTAAGTTCTGAAGAAGAAAGGTGTTCAAGGAAGATGAAAGGGAGAGGAGACAGAGGGGCAAATTTCTTACAGTAGCTCTTTTGGAGCATCTTTTGTGAATGGACAGAAAAGAGTTGAAGTGGCAAGCCTCTGAGGGATTTTCCTCCTGTTCTATAAAATAAAACAATTTATCATAAATTATGAAATGAGAAAAATGAACAATTGTGCAGACACTTTGCAGAAGTAAATTAGAAGGATGAGTTGTTAGAGGGCTTCCATCTCAAGACCTCTTACTTTCTAGTACAACTTAATATACAGAGGAAGACAGTCTCAATGCTTTTCTGTCTGTTCCCATAGTCTCTGTGCACCCCTGCATCATTCACAGAAGCCCCTTTGATTCAATGAAACCCCTCCAGAGGTAGCAGCTCTGAGTACATCCGTGGAAGGAAGCTGCAGGAACTAAAACTGAGGTACATTCCCATGACATATCAAGTCCCAGCTGGAAACTGAACCTTGGTATGCAAACTTAAAATGTTATTCATCAAGAGAGCACCCTCATTCCTCACTTCATTTTTCCTTCAGTTGCACCACTTCATTTGCCATGTGCCCTATCCAAAACATAAATTTGAATAGTCAAACCGCCCTGTTTATCCAACCTTATGGTTGAATGTTCAGGCAAGTGTAGCTGCCACAGCACCTGAGGCAGCAACAGCAGTGAGTGAGTTTTTTTCTGTCTTTCAAGAAGTGGATGTTCAAAAAGATAGATTATCAAACAATGGATTATCAAAACAATTTCAAAAACCTGGCTGAATGAATATCATCTGATTAAATCACCCCTTACAGAAGTAGGGGATACTCAAAATCAGGAACTCCAAGCCCCCTGTCATGTGCTCAGACCACTGTGCAATCCTCTACTTTTTTTTATGGGGGACATATAATGACCTCGTTCCTCTGGGGACACGAGTGGTTCAGACCGATAAAAAAAAAAATTAACCTCCCCTCCCTAATCTCTCCAGTCTGACAAAGAATGCTGTGTGAGTACATACATGTGAAAAATCAGAAGCAAATTTTTACAGTTTGAGAGTCACAAGTAATACCACTTGACTAGATACAGATAATAGATCAGTCATAATAAGAGAGGGATACAGCATGTAATATTTTGCTTTTAATAAGACTTCAGAGAATGCATGAAAAAAAACTATTTAGAATGACTGAACTGTATAAATATATTAGCAGATTTGAAAATATTGGGTAAATTTAAGAAACAAGGGAATGATATGCTTTCATTCTAACTTAATGGAAATGCAAATGATAAGATAATGCTTAAAGGGAAAGAAAGGTATACAGCAGCAGTGTTGGCAAAGAATATTAAAAAGAGACAAAGGACTGTGCAGATTCTGGGATGAAACTAAGACACTACACAACTATTATTCCAGAGGCCAAAGAGACAGTAATGAGCAATAAATAATGCAGATCATGCCAATGGCAGTAAATAAAACAGAACATAGAAGACAGAATGAGAAAGAACAGACTAGGCCCACTTCAAAACAACAATAGGCGAGGAACACAATGGCAAGGACACGCTACACAGTAACTCTGTTGTTGCCTTCACACATAAAGATGGAGATGATTATGCAATGCATAGACAAAATGGAAATTATCTGCAAAGTTTAGACCCTGGTCTGCAGTTATGAGCATGTGAATTGGTTGCTAAACTACTTCCAGGAACAGGAGAAAGAAAGACATTTTGTATGTTGATTTTCTTGGTAGTGGAAAGCACTTAGGTACTTCAACGACGAGAGCTATACAGGGAACTGCGCAGAGTGACAGAGATCTGTGTGTACACTGAGAAAGGATTCAAGGGCACAAAAGAAAGGCAAGAAGAAAATGAAAGAAGCTTTAGCAAACTTTTTCAAAACTTTGTTACATTTAAAGATCAGAATAAACAACATTCTCTTGACCTTGTTTCCCATTGTGTGCTAGGAGTGCAAAACATCATAGCCACTTAATAGAAACCATACCTCAATCAGTCACTCAGGCCCTTTGCCTGGAACATTTATCAAAGCAAATAGCTTTTATTTTGATAAAAGCCATTTTGCAAAGAAGCTGAACACAAAAAATTACAGGGTGGTCAGTAAAAACTGCTGCTTTGTCTCTCCAGTTCCCCAGCACACACACTTCCATTTGGGCTAGCCTTTTTCTCTGCAAAAGTGGAACATTCTTCAAAGCAGAATACAAGGACTAGGACATGGCCGTGGAGTTCTGTGGCAGGTTTGTGCAGCAGCCTCTAGAGATCTGAGTTCAAATGCAGATCAAGCCATAAGTGGGAAAGGAAAAGGAAGTCCTTGTTCCAGTTCCCATGTTGCAAAATCATCTGGGGTGTAAACTCCACTTCAGGATAAGACTGGGCTGCAGTCCTGTGAACTGCAAAGGCATGATGTAGAAAAACCATGGGCCAGTGGATTCCAGCTGAGCAGGAGGTGAGGATGTTAACAACACTCAATGTGAAAGAAGTAGCTCTCTGCACAGTTTCTTTATTGATAGTGTGACTGCATCCAGCTCCATATAATTTTATTCCTGCTTTCAACCCTGCTTTTAATCCTTTAGTTTTTCCAAAGAACTAAAATCTTTAAAAGGAACTGTGGAAAAATAAAATAAATTATTGTCTACTCCAGGAGGTGACTGGAACAGGCCATGTTTCACCATTGTATGCCAATATACATTCACACTGCTTCTAGAGAAATCCACCTCCTGGTCTCTTGATCATCCTCCTGTGCCATCCCAACCTACATGACTGCACCAGCATTCAACCTACATGACTGCACCAGCATTCAGGCAGCTGCACAATAAACTAACAGCTCTACCCATTAAAGCTAACCAGGCAAAGAAAGCAAATACAGGTTTTAACAAAGAACTCTTACCAACCTCGGTTCACAACCTAGTTGTAGCAACAACTGGGTCAACACAGCAGGAGACAGTGGGGAGAAAGAGTGAAGCAGGAAGGAAAAACACCCTTCCAGAAGAGTGCTGGCATAGTGTTTGGGCAATGATGGGCATAGGCTTGGCAACTTCATGACAAATTGTGAGGAAACCAGGGAGAAATAAAAGAAGAGATTAAAGAATAAAAGCAAGAAAAAAAAAAAAAAAAAAGCAAAAGCCAATTAGGACAATCCACCTCAGCTAAAGAAACAATGTAAAAAGCCACTATGCCTTTCATTGCTAGGCAAACAAGATGTAGCAATGCTACTTCCAGTAGTAATCAATAATCAACACTCACTTTCTTCATTGGGTATTCAACTGCCTGTGTGGAAACAGTCCCATTTCTGGCAGACTGCTGCCTACAACGTAACCAAGGATAACACGCAGACTCAGCAGAGAGGCTAAAGACTGCATGGACGCTGTGAGTAAATTACCCTCTCAACCCTCAGAGGATTATAGGTCTCTGTCAAGTCATTTAGATTTAAAATTTGACCTGTCTTAAAGCATTTATAGCTTGCCAGGGCAAGCTTGCCACTTCAAGGAAAATAAATCTCATGGTTATAAAAATTATTGTATTGCTATATTTAATAATTCTAATAACAATTTCTACGTACAAATTTTTTTTAACAAAAAGGCTATGGACAGTAAGTTCATACCTCAGTTTAATATACACTAACATATCCATGTAGACCCATCCACTTATAAGATACCACCCTAAGTTTTATGCTGACATGAAAAATAATAAACAAACATGAAGAACGGGAGCCATCAAAAAAACAAGTTGTCAAAAGTGATTTGGAAAATACTCAAAATCCATCAAATGCAAAGAGAGGTAACAGACAATGGAGAAACAGGATATTAAGCAAAAGACACTCAAAACTTAAGATATTTTGACAGCATTCTTTCCAGGAACCAAAAGCAAGATGTGCTGGAATGCAGTGCTGTGCTAGGCTAAAGGCAAATGCATTTCATTTTTTAACTAAAAGTTTCAGGAAGAAGTACAGCATCAGAGATGTTTTTCTTAATGTGAAGGTGGACAAAGTGGCAAGAGAGAAAGACTGCTGAATTCAGCAGTAGCTAAATCTATAAATGGGAAAAGCAATCTGCAAATGGAAAGTTTTCCAAACTGAAAAGAAAGTGAAGCTCCTACGTATTTTAGCTGTGAGCACGACTGAATCTCCTGCTATTTATTATATTGGTATCATCCATTAGCATCAGTGCACTTAAGGGCTTATCAGCATTTCATTCAAAAACTCAATATACTAGAAGTTATTAGTTGATTGCTCATCTGGGGAGGGTGCGGATGAAAGTAATGTACATACGTTGAAACAGGGCACGTATGTTTTCAGCCAAGAGATCTGTATTGTGTTTTTTGTTTTTAAATGCGCTCTAAGGCATGTGAGCAACTTCATAAGAGAGTTTGCCAGTTATCATACAGCCTGAATGTAACAGGACTTGCAGTGACACCCTTACATAAGCTGTGGAAAACCAGGGCAAGCTCAGTCCAGAATGACTGGAAGGGGGAAATAAAACCAGGCTTTTAATCCTGACAAATAGGGCTTTGCATCAGCTAGTGCAGTCTTTATTGTGCCAAGGAGATGAAAACAGGGCCTCAAATTTTGTGATATTTTCTCATCTTTCAAGATTTATGCCTCTGCAGTTCCCTCCTCACTGAACTTGGTAACTGCAGATTTAAAGCTGGCACACCTACAGTTCAGAGCACTGCTGGATGACTGAATCAAAAGAAACCTCTGCTTCAGTTTATGTGCTCACTGAGCTTTATTCTTCTCTTCCACAACAGACAAATATCTATCAGCTTCATCAGAATTAGTCTTGGTTCAAACTGATGTAAGAGCAGTAAGAAATCCAACTGAACGTCTTTAAATGATCCTGCTATATTCTCTCTGGTCACTATTTTCATAAAGGGAAATTACAAGCAAGGCAGACTAACTTGATAAGGCTCTCTCCACAGTCAGAACTAGCTCAAAACTGGAGCAAAGCATAAGGCTCCTCAGTTACCCCCATGGGGACCTTACAGAACCCACTGTGAGTTGATAGACCCATAATCTCTCTGGGAATATCCTACTAGTGCCTTTACATGGAAAGAGACAAGCACTTCAAAAGGAAAATCACCCCACCTGCTAGGTGAACTCTGCTATGAGGAGGTCTTCTTCTCTCCACTGACATGGGGCATGGGGGCTTCTATTTTAATTATCCCTTGTTTGGAGAATTCAAGCCCAGAAACCTAAACAGTGCAACATTTAGTCATGCAAACACATTAGCTTTTGTCTTGGAGATGTACTTGTATAAAATTGGGGTATCTCAGTGTATTGATCTCAGGGACAGGCAATTTTGGTATAGACATCCCCCATCTAGGTGTTCAGGGCCCAGGCTGATGCAGTCACGATGGTTCATAATTTGTCATCTGACAAAATATCCTCCCATCCCTGAACTGAATCTACTGTCACCATGTACCTGTAGCAATTATCACCCACACCCATGGATGGGCTGCTGCCTAGCCACCATTCCCCAAGGCAGGGACAACACTGCCTTTGAAGCTCAGTAGGGTCACCTTCTCCCTTTCCAAGAGGACCACTTAGTCGTTCCTGCTTTAAATTAAAGGCAAAACAACTCCTCAAATGTGTTCCCCCAGGTACACAGGCAACATGCAATATGTCTTTTTGACACAGCCTTGTGTGGCAGTCCTCCTGCCTTGGAAAGTTCTGGCTTTCCATGAGAGGCTGCAGTGTAGTGCAAGAACAATTTTGGTTAGCAAGTAGGTTGATACTGTTCAGGTTGCTCACCCTAAGCAACGAAGCTTGGGTGTGACCTTAACAACAAGGATTTTTACAGCTGTGCAGGAGACAGAGCAAAATGATTCTAGACAAACTCAGTGCCCTGGCATAGAAGACAAGTACAAGCAAAAGCTGGCTCATGGCAACAAAAATCCGCCCTTGCATCATCGTGACTAAACTATAAATGAGATGCCTGGGTTTTTTTTAATCACTCATGACTCTTCTTAAGGTCTGGCAATATGAGAGTAGATTTCTTACAATTTTACACAGAAATATTGTTAAAGTGACTTCTAAAGCTTTTTTATACTGAAGTAAAAAATACAAAATTTCACAATGCCTAGTTTCTTCAACTGACTGGTAACTAATAGGATAGGTGCTATAGGCTTTGAGCATGTTATAGTAAGAAAAAGTGAGGTTTAGGATAATTACTCTGCATTGTGTTATATTCAAATAGCAATAGACATGGTCTGCTGGACCACAAGCAACCATGGAAAATACACTGGTTATGAAAAAGATAAACCCTTGAAATGGCATAAAAACTTTTCACAGCCATCTGTAGGAATGGGAATGCATTTAACCATTGCCTGCCACCATGCCTGACTTCCAACACAGGAGACAACAGGAAGCTACATGAGCATTTCTATTTTCCTTGGCCTCTATGTTTCCTAGCATGTTGGCAAGAATGAATAAGGGCTACACACCTTCATTAGCACCTTGAGGAATTGCTGTTCCTGAAAATCAGCCACATTTACCTTGGAGATTGGCCCAAAACTGGTTTCATTTTTCGGGACAAGCTCCAACAACAAAGCATTTGCAATGACTGCTAGAGGAAGCCTGTCAGATCTGTGGGGTATTCTTATTTGCAAATTGCCCATCAGTTCCTCAAGCCACAGGGCATGAGTCAGGTTCCGGACCAAAACTGTGTAACTAGGCATGCACAGTAATACATGTCTACCAGAAACTGCTGATGGGGCAAAAGTCATTGGTGTAGGTGCACAAAAAAAAACCTCCTTTGGACCACAACTGGTTTTCATCTCACAGTCTATCATATCCTGCTGGTTATCACAGAGTGGTCTGAACATGACTATATGCACAGCTAAGTGTTTTAAGGCAACTTTAGGATTATTTAACCAAGTGACCACATAGCACCAACAAGAAAACCTTACTCAGTAATTCTTGCATGAAGCTTACAATTTCTTCCCAGGAGCCAGTCTGAAACCAAAGTTAAACCTCAATTTAAGGATTTCAAGTAATAGTATCTACTGCTTTACTAGGTTAATGACTTTCACTGTTAAAAATCCTCATCTTATTTTCAGTTTAGCTTTTAGTCACGCATTTTTCTCAGCTACAAAGAATGGCTGCCTGTTAACCCAGACATTCCTTTCCCAGAAGACAGGGATTATGATTCTGTTTTTCTCCATAAGGACATCCATACACTTGGAGGGCACTGCAGTTTGGGTAGAAGGAGCACCTTTGGCTGCTTCAACTTACATCTGGAGCCAAATCAGTTTGTCTTATTTCTGGGAAATTAAATGCTTGCTCTACTGGACCCTGAACCCAGTTCAATACTAGGACAAAAATGAACAGGGTCAGCAAGCTATGTTTTACCTTCAGAATTTTGTGCACTGAAGACAAATTTTCTTGATTCACATCAGGAGATTTTCCCAGGACAAAACTGCATCACATCACATAAAATTAACCCATTATATTAACTAATGGTGTGTAAATAAAAACCATTTAAGTTACACTAAAATCTATATTCAATGAACAGCTATTAGTAATGAAGAGCTGAGTCAGAGGGAAGCTTGCCTGTGGCACTGTGTTAAACTTTCAGTAAGATGTATTGCCCTTTGGTAAAACAGTTTTGCAAACTCTTTTATTAGTGGTTTTGCTTTTAAACCTACTAATGTAATAATAAAAACTAGGAACGAATTAAAGGAATAAAAGCACATCAACCAGGTACCTATAACATGCACAATCTTGAAGATTTACCAGTACACTTACAGACCTACGCTGTAACTAAATGAATTTCCATCCAAGGAAAGACTCAGTAGAAATAGTAGTAGTATGGCTGATAAGAAGAAAACCCAACACATCACCATTCATAAATTCTCATCCTACAAAGGATGACCCAGATCACCTAGTCTGACATCTCATATAACACCAGCATAGTTTCAACCAAGTAGAGACTAATAACTTAATTTTAGGTTCCAGAGAAGGCATCCTTGCTTTGATATGAGGATCTCATGAAATAGCAAATGCTCTATTTCCTTTGGTCATCCCTTCAAATAGTTAAACTTCACCATCCTGCCCCTTAAGCCCTTCAGCCTGGTTTCTGTCTGGAATTGCTGAGGAGTTTTACCTGCAGTGGTTGCTAGGTTTGTTAGGGCTACTGGGCTTCTTGTATGGCCAGAATTTCTAACAGCTGCCTTGTTGCTCCAGAATTTGTGTATTTTAGTCAGACTTAGGGAGCCAAAACAGGTTGAGTGAGCAGGAGCATGTAGTACTCATGTGCAATGCAGCATGCAGTTAAGCCTTTCGCCTAGATCTCAGCCATTTGCATTCTAGAAACGTCTCCCTTTTAAGTCTCCAAATACCCCTAGCTCAACAAAGAACAAATACCAGCTCCTGTGAAGTTACGGCAGGGAAAATGGCAGCTAAAAAACCGCAAAAGGCCAACTTCAAAGTTGTTGAATTCGGTGCTTGGACTTTGAAAAACCTGTCATTTGGGAGGGAGGGTGGGTGGTTGCTCTTTCCCCCTCTTTTTCATTAAATGGCTCCTCAGAACTTGGGAGAACGGCATCTCTCATTATGGATTCCTCCTTCTGGAAATAAATACTTGTGTGGGTTGTCACATTAGTCAGTAGATAGATGTCAAAAACAAATTACAGCCTGGCATGGAGCCAAACATTGTGTGAATGTTATAACGGAGTAGCTGCGATTAGGAAGGTGGTTGGTTCTGTGTGTAAGAGGGTGGAGCCTTTCCCAGGAGCAGAAGTCTTACAATGAGGGACTTTCTAAAGAAGGAACAGAGAATCACGATCTCATTTCATTCCTTTCCCCAAAAGGAGATATTACACAAACACCCCATATGGCTCATCACTACGCAGAGAAGTCCTACTCCTTCAGTGCTCTGTGAAGTCAAAAACAAGCTAAGCAGTCCCACAGCTCACTTCAGCTTTTAAATAAACTGGGTCCCTCCAGGGGGATGGGAACCAAAAACTTATTTGTGCTTTAAAGGTCTAGAGACCATCTCTCTCTCTGCCTCCTATCTCTCTCCCTCCCTCTCTCTCTCATTTTACAGGTTTTGATCAGCTCTAGTGCCAGTTAGGATGCTCCAGTCAAATCCTTTTTAAAAAATAACAAGATTTAAAAACGTACTCAGCATCCAACCCTTAGTCTGAACCCCTAGATTTTCTTTATCTGAGAGATCTGTACACTGGCATATTACCAAACTGGTCCTAAGTTAAAAAGATACTTTATACTGCACATTCCTGAACCACGTTTTGTGTATGTGTAGATATAAGCCAGGGAAGGTACTCAACAAATAGTGAGAATTCTGCATTAAACTTTATGAACAGAGGATTGATTTTGAGACCCTGAAGGCAGAGGAGACTAAATTCCATAATTAGATTTTCTGATGAGAATACTTCAATGAATAAATGGAGTTATTTCAGTAAATCCTGGAACAGTTTGAAGATCAGCTGTTGTTATGACATGCCTTCCCACTGCTATGCTACCGCAACTCTGGAACTGTAGTGGAAATTAAGAGTGCAGGGTCTACAACCACATAGTTCTTCACTAGAGGGATGAGAAAAAACCTCATAGTCCTCCTTCTAGTTCAGGAGATACAGTGTCTCTAATCTTAAAATACCTCTACATACTGCAGTTTAAAATCTAGACAAGATTTTAAGTAGGACACCACCAGTGACATCACTATTTAAATATTTCTCAACCAGGTCACTAATACTGAATGTAAATGATCAACGTAAAACAAAACATAAAACGTAAAACAACCCCAAACCAACACACAAAATGATTTATACAGTTTCATTAAAATTCAAAGTGCTGACAAAACTCATATATTCAAATACTGCAACTGGAACTAATCACAGAAACAACTTTAAAATATAAGACTTTTAAAATGCAGTAATTTACAAGGGATTCCTCCCCCCAACCCCTCATAATCCTCTCTATAGAGTGGTATTTCCAAACTTTCATGAATAATCACTAGAAATCCAATTATTTATACAAATTAGAGTGAAAAAATTTATACTGTCACGATTCCCACAGAGCTTTAAAGTCCAGTACTCTGTGATACACAGCATCCCTGCTACCATTAGCCGTGCTTCATTTATATGCTGTATACTCAAGCTGCACAATGAAACTAAATTTTCCGGAAACATTTTACCTTATGCTGCTGTTCAAAAATTGTATGTCAGTCCTTACTCATTTTTGGTGAGTCAGAAGCTTCTAAAACTCACATTTTGTCTTTCTTACATTTATGTATCAAAACGGACCAGGACTTCAATTACTGTAAGCAGTGACAGAGCAAAAATGTTTCTCTGAATCATCATTAATTATCATATATAATAATCAGTAATATAATTCATATATATATATTTATATATATGAATTATATATAACAATTCATATATATCATATAATTATATGTATAAGTAATATAATATCATATATAATTACCAGTAATAATCAGGATTATACAGGAGGACTAAAGTACTAGGTATGGCTTATAAATGTGAATATTCAAATGAATTAAAGTAAAATGAAGTCAGTTTTGTGCTCCCGAAGGATCAACACTCATACACTAGTCATGGCTTTAGACACTATGCCTGGCAATGTTTGTCAGTTTATGACAGGTCAGCAAGGACACTGTGTTCTGGATTCACACAGACAGACTTAATATACAGAACTACCTGATAGTGCTATTATGAAATACTAATGGGGTAAAAAAACCCCAATCTTCAGTTTGAATCATTTCTTTGCTGTAAGACACCCACACAGGATTGCAATGTCTGTCTCACCAGCAACTCAGTAACACAGAGGTGTGTTTATTTGTGTTCTCTTGGTTTGTTTATTTGTTCAAACAAAACTTCAGCAATAAAAGAAAACATGGGCAGTAATGACCTTCTGTTTACAGAGATATAATATTGCCAGATTTTATGTTTTGCATGGTTTTGATAACTGCAGCAAAGCTCAAAAAGAAAAAAAAACAAAAAACACAAAAAAGTTTTAAAACTTCTCCATAAAACAAAAACCCTCCAGCTAACATCCATAACAGGGAACTTGGAACCACCAGGTAAGAAAATACTGGGTTTGCTATTGGTTTTTTTCACCTATCAGAAGAACTACCCTGGTCTCTAACTGGTCTGTAATGAAATATTTTAAGTCACTGGACTGTCTCACAATAAACTTTGCACATAAATGCAGATCACATAAGAAATACGAGTACTGTCTTTCAGAGTGCTGCAAGCCACTGAACAGTCTCCTGAGTGTTTTTTTTTGTGAGCTGTGGTTTTTTTTTTTTATAAGCAGTTAATTACGCCTACTTGCAGTGCACTTGTAATGATCTTCAAGCTCTCCCTTTTCTCCTTACTGTATCCATTTCAAAGGCTCTAGACTGAATTCATCAGTATGCTTAAATTATGTGAGTATGCCAATGACTTTTAGTATTAAGTGTTGTCCTTTCAGATTACTGCACCTGCGTTAAGTCTTTTTCTGGGTGTCATTACTTTCAGCCACTGGGAACTGCTGGGACTGAAGTGCTCCCATGTCTGAACATCAAATAAGATTTGTGAATCTGGAACACAATGAATAAGATTACACCTCACACAATACCATATTTGAAAAGGCATCTGGATCTGGAATCGGGGAGGAGGGCAGAATACCTTACTATATCTGGTTTAATAATAATTCGGGTTCTATATTTTCCCTCTCTGTAGGAATCAAAAAAGATCAGCTCCTGAACTATAAAATCAGGGAAAGTGCCTGTACTACTTCTGTTGGAAACCCTCCAAGCATTGTTCTAAAGCTAAGAGCTTCAACACTGAATAGTCAGTCTCAGTGCATAAGACCCAGGCTTTATCAGAAATGCTGAATCAGTTAATAAATATAACACAGTTCTTTTGGTTTGGGTGACAGATTCTCAACACTTTTTAGAAAAAGCTTGGTAAGTGCACATTAAATAAATGAAAGCAGACTGTATATTTTAGATAGTCCAGTCTCTGCTGTGGATTGGATCTGTGGATCTGCTGCTCATAAAATGAGATTATTCATACGGTTTCCAACTGCGGTCCTAATTCTGAAAACTTGGCAGGGAATGCCAGGCATCAGGAAGAGCATCTCATGTGACTAAATATGTCAAATGAGGACACAGAATGGAACTGGAAAATAATGAGCTCAGTGAGGCCGACTTAGAGGTGTGTCTTTATCTTTGGGGTTTTTTTCACTTAATAGGAGATTTGGCTATATGGTTATCTTTCAAGGCACAGAACCATGGCTTTGATTGAGGGAGCTATGTTTTAACAAACATTCTGCAGAATCCTGATATGCCCAAGTTTCATGACTGTGCATGTCTGAAGTGTTTTTTTTTCATTTGATTGCCTCCTTCTTTCACTGAGGCCATCTTGGCATATATTAACAATTTGGGCACAATGAGGGTTTTTTTAGCTTCTTTCTTAACAAATTGTTCTAACTTTCTAAATTTTCTATTAACCTAATGGGCACTTTATCAGGTTCTTAAAGTTGTGTACTAGAAGAACAACTGCAGATCCCAATTTGTAAACATATAGATAAAAAGGGTCCTCCATGCTAAAAAAAAAATAAAAAGGTTAGGGTGAAATACAAATTTAAAAGAAGCTCAGTAAAATCTTGCAGACCTTTTCTATTCCAAATGTGAGTTTTACAAGGAGGAAAGAGAAGAGAAATAATATCTTTATAACATGCAAGAGCAAGCCATCTGTATAGTATTTGTTTTTCACTTTTTCAACATTTCCTCCATGTCTTTCTCCTTCCTTTCTTCCTGGGGAGCCTTGAATCTCTCTCCCTTCCTCCAAGTCCCACAACTTTAATTCTGAAGTTCTCCATGTTTTCTAACTGGTGTTGTTTTTCTTTCTGAATTAGAAGAACAATTAAAGGGAAAGTTCTGCTGTGATCAATTTCATTCTTTATATGACAGCTAAACACAAATTAAGGAGATTATAAATTACAGAAGCAAGTCCTGACATTCTGCATCCTAAGTACTGTTCTGATCCTACCACTGCAAAAGGTTAACATTAGACCTGGAAAAGCTTCAGAGGTCTGTAACACACCAAAACAAAAAACCAAAGGTAAAAAATACCTGAAGTCTCCAGTTTTGCATGGAGCTGACAAAGAACATGATACAGGTTTGCTAAATCCTATATTAGGTAGAGATTCATTGTTTATGTCTCATCTAGTAAGAACAATGGCCCATCAAATGAAACCTGTAGAAGCCAGGTTCAAAATGAAAAAGCCTTTTGAAAGGACCCTGTGGGTGCTCAAAATTTACATGGGGTCAGTGGAAAACAAGACATGTACACAGTAAAGAATGCCACTGAGGATGTCTAAACACATGGGGACTACATTTGGCTCAGGAAACATGAAACAAAATAGCTGATGGCTGGGGAGACTTTGAGAAAGTATCCCATGAACTTGTCTTGCTCTTCTGCTTGTCCCTACACATTTCCTTCTGGGTGCTAACGCAGACAGAATACAAACCTATACTGGATGGACATCCAGTCTGACTCAATGCAATCATTATTATGTTCTCATAATAGTAACCAGGCCTTTAGTTTTTAACCTGATTTTGTGGATGATATATAATTGGGAAAAACTCAAGTCGATTTACAGAAAGCAGGATAGTTCTGAAGTCACAATATTTAAGACACCACTTTTTTTCAAATGCAAACCTAATTTTGAATCAGAGAGCACTAAAAAGTATGAGACTTCATGGTGTAAATTACTCTGAATCATTTTATAAGGACTAAAATGTGGGCATTTAAAAGACATATGAGGAGGAAGAGTTCAGTCTGTGCTGATGATGAAAAAGAAAAATCAAAAATATTTTAGCAGTCAATGGAACAAGAGCTGTAATTTTTACTGTCAATCAGAAAAAACATCAATGAATAATTTTCTTTTAACTAAGACCTTTGTTTTCTAATTAATTTAATTGCTTTTGAAAACTCTTCCCTTTCACCCAAATGCTAAGCTATCTATGTTTTATCTCATTGGTTACTGTGCTGCTTTCAGCCTAATCTCAGTGAGCAGAACTTAATAAAAACCCCAAAACAGCAAAAGAGCCTGACAGGAGAGTGAACCTTTCTCCATGCATGTGCTATCTGAATTGGGAGTGTGAAAATAACTGTAAGCTGGCAAAAGTTTTGAAATTAGTCTCTCCTACCAGGTTGGCATTTCTTATGTTTCTGATAGAAAGTGATGTCAAAAACATAGTGGGCTGTCCACGGTCTTTGAGCAGAAATAAACTAAATATCCTTTTGGTACTATACAGCTGACAGATATCACATCTCTTCCCCATGTAAATTGGGGTTAAGTGACACAGTAGAGGTGGGGGGACTTTTGTAACTACACAGTAAACAATAACATCTCCTGCATGAGTTCTACCTTTGAATATTCCATTTTAAACTCTTTTTCTTTTTCCTGGCAAGTGCAAGCAACATTTGACTTTGATCAAATGCCAACAAGATTGTCAAGAAGCCAAGAGCCCCAACCGCTTTTCCACACGACATTTAAACAAATTAAATCATGCTCAGGGAAGACTGAAATGTTTGACTTTGTGCTGAATTGGGCGGCTGTAATCAATTAAAGCACTGGCTGTCTTATATCCTGTTGTAGGACCGTGCTCTGCTTCTGCTGAAGTCAGAATTTCATCAATAACTGCAATCAGATGGGAACCTTCACCAGCTACATCCACTTCCTTTCTTTCATAGAGTAATGCATGTGCTCGTTCAAAGGCCATCAGACAGTTCTGCACTATTCTGCACCAGGATGGTTAAAATTATCACTCCATGGTCTTTACTCCATTAAAAAGATAACAAATATGTTTGTATTAGATTCTAACTAATACTAAAATGAATAAGGGGTTATACAAGAAACAGCTAATGTGTATTATCCCTTGAGTGTTGGCTAGTATTTAAACACTCCCAGTGTCCTATGTTTTTAGGTAAATTAATAGGCATCTACTGTGCTCATCTTCTATTGTTGCATGCAACACATTGCTCTTCTCTTGACACATTTCTGAAAGAAACATCAGTGTATACCTGTGAGGTAAAATGACTTTCAGAAAGTGAAGGAATAGAAATTCAAGCAAAAGTGTGAAAAAGTCTGCGTTACATTTCTTACGTCTCTACTGGAAACAAAAACTTGTCTACATATGTAACCATTCCAGTTAGCTGTGGCAGTTTAAATTTACATCCTGACTTAAATAAATGTAAATAAGCTGCAATGCTCTAACAGACGTCAAATAATGAAATCAAAGAGATGTATACACACACACATTATATATATGAGAACACACATAAGTAGGTACACACATTTATGTGTATGTAACTGTATATGCTAAAGTGAACCAGTTGGCTGATGTGTGCTAGGATAGGGATTTTTTTTTTTTATGATTTTGGATACTTTCCATTCGTTTCTATTAGAAGCAAATTGTACAGTGGAGCCTGACATGTTAAGTATCATTTCGGTAATTAGGTACTAACTGTACCAGTTCCTCTATAAATGTATTACCACTTTGTCTTTGGCTGATCTTCTAATACAAACTTCTTGCTCAAGCATCTTAAACATTATTCATATGAAAGGGTAATGGAAGAAACCAAAAACTTGGTCTTCAACTACAAAGCTATATTTTTCCCTTGTTTACTCTTGTAGAAGTAAAAAGTTTGAATCTGTGGAGGAAACTAGTGAGAGTAGTGAAAGAAATGTTTCATATTTCTATAGTACCTTTCCTCCAGTGCATCACAAGAAAACAGAGGATGGACAAATTCCTTACTTTAATCTTTCTCAAACTACCACTTTTCTCTAAGGAGCCCAACACGTGTTATTTCTGACTCAGATTTGATGTAGTGTTTTGAAAATGGACTGCATGTTTGTATTTTAAGAACATTTCAATCCAGGAAAGCACCAGGCATAAAAATAGGCAGTGCAATATGTCATTATACTTCTCAATCTCTCTTTGGATACTACTGTCAGTGTAACATAACAAAAGTGATTGATTATAAAGAATGACAGCTCTATATCTGGCCTTTTAAACCTCTTTTTGGCCGTAGAACCATGCAAATTTATCAAGGAAGGGGAGAAAGCAGCCTCTATATATCACGCCAAGAAAAATGCCAAGTTCATACACAACACTAGAAAAGAAGAAGCAGTACTGCAAAGGCAGTGATACACAAACCAAGCTTTCTAGCACTCCTCCACCCTTTGCCTTTCTCCTTCGGTATTCATCAATTATTTTAAGCCTAACCCGACGAAAAAGCACAAGCTTGTTTAATAGGCCACACTGAACCTTTCTTGAGCCACAAATCCGAAAGTATAACCAGCTTCAAACTGCATTTGGAGAAAGACATTTGTAGCAGGAGCTATACACACAGCCAACTCCTAAGAGTTACTAAACATCTGTTTTTCTCAAAGTCTGTATTTTTAGAGAGAACAGCACATTTTACTGGAAATGTGTAGTAAGCTGAAAATCAGCTTCAGACTTTAAGATAACTAAGAAAAAATAATCTTACCAAACTAAATATAGTTAAAAATTACTTTTACAGTTTTCATTCTACTGAAAGATCCTTGACTGTTCTTCCTCTGCTGGAATGAATTCATTGGGCATTTTCTCAAGGGAGGCCTAGAGTAGCACTGGCTGTCTCCACCCTTATTTTCAAGTACTACACAGAAATGCCATTCAGGAACTTTCTTAAAGCTTTATGAGAAAAAAAAAAATCACACTGCTGTGCTAGAGGTACAAAAAGAGAACTCAGAAATCAATATGTTGATTAAAAGGTTTCTTGGGGATATATGTTTCTTAACTGTAGACTCAACTCTGTTTCTTTCACTCTGGAGACCAGTAAGATTTTCTTTGTGTGTTATTCATGTTTATTCAAAGCACTTGTTTCAGAAACATGTGCATCTAGTCAAACACAGTGGTTTTCTGCAAATTATGCAATATAAATGCTTCACTTCTCTGCCTTATTTAGACAAAAAGTGACGTAACTTCTCATTTTCTCTTCTCAGGCAGAATGTCATTCTGCTCCATTCTCCAGGACCCAGATTATACTCACACTATTTTAAATTTCACCACAGGACCTCCCACTGGAGAAGCATGCACTAAAACTGAAAATTGTTTCACATTTTAAGTATGCAGTGTTCCTCTAATGATACTATCAGAGATTATTTTAACACACTCATTTTATGCCTTTTAGAGTGTCTTTGACAACAAGTAATCAAAAAAAATACATGAGCTGGGGACAACACTGTATTAGTGGCAACTGATCCAAACCAAAGAACAAAAAGAAAAAGAAAAAAAAAAAACCCAAATAACGAACCCTGCTGACTCTGGATCAAGATTCATTCCTGCAAGCAAAGCAACAGTAGATTAATTATTTTTTGGCTTCTTGGCACATTTACAGTTAAATTGCTTCATTTGAAATGGAATCAATATTTCTAATTATGTCATTTACAATATTAAAAATATAATGATCTACAGTGGAAGAAAAACAAGGATATAAGCTTGTAAAGGATTCTGGATATATTCCAGCACAGTTTTCAGATCGAGATACATTCTTTATGCAAATAAATAAATAAATAGCGACACAGAAAATGTTGGGTCCCCGTGACCTTAGGCAGTTACCTCTGCACTCTTGCTCTGAGGCAGGCTCAAATATATTCAAGTATATCTAGATATTCCACCATAGATATTTGTTTAAACTAGCCCCTGAAAGACTGATTCTACAGTCACATTTAAATGACTGGTGCTTTTTTAAATGCTCATTAAAATAAACCCAGCACCTTTTCCACCTCAGCTTCTGAACTCATATTCTTAGTTTCCTGCGTTCTAGAAAAAGCCAGGTTTTGTAAGTGATCTTGTGCAGTAGCTTTTTTGAATTGCTGTAACTTAAGAAGCCCTTGATTTCTAAATCCTAAAGTATACAGATGCATTTGCTGTGCATGACGATGCAGGAGTCTGCCTACGTGGAGCTCTGATGCATGTCATGAGTCTGCTGTGTCAGAGTGCTTTGGTGTATGCAGAGCCTGCCTTGTGCTGACAGCACTTTTTTTTGCATCTTCCAGCTTGCAGAATAGAAATGGCTGATACACATTGATGGCTCCAGCTCAAGTGGTTTCACTTCAGGCGACGGAGTGCCTAAGAACAGAGAATATTACCTTGGCCCTACAGTACCTGCAGAGGATTGACTAACAGGGTTGGTTTGGGAGCTGTCTATAGTCTTCCCAGAAAAAAAGAAAGTTAGTAAAAGCTGGATCTTGAAAAACTAACCTGAAAAGCATACGTAGTATGAGCATATTGAGGAGCAAAGTCATGCTGCCAAAATAAGAGAAACTGTAGGTACAGGTGAAAAAAAAAAAAAAAAAAACAGCTGCAGAGAACAAGTCATGCCCAGTAGTTACTTACTAAGTGACATTCATGAGCACAGAGAGAACAGAGACAGGGGAAGAAAAAGTGAAAGTATTCATTATTTGGCAAAATGTGCATACTTCTAGTTACAGTTTGAAGGTGAATACCTTCAAAAT
Source organism: Forpus xanthops (assembly GCA_032466535.1). Classification (NCBI taxonomy): domain Eukaryota; kingdom Metazoa; phylum Chordata; class Aves; order Psittaciformes; family Psittacidae; genus Forpus; species Forpus xanthops. Next base: position 57,338 of record JASSUY010029952.1, read on the forward strand.
CCTTACAAAATTGATGTTTACTGCTTTACACAATGACAAATTCCCCAAGAGGAAAATTGTAAACAAGGTGTTCAATGCCCACAGCACTTTTGAAGACATGGATAGGAAATAGATGCACTCAGCAGAGACGAGAATTAAGACATACTTTTCTAATGGTAATGGCATTTATCAACCTGCTGGAAAAACACAGGTATTCATCTGCATGTACTGAAAAGTCTTCCTCTGCCCAGCCCAGTGCTTTTCAATGCTGCAGCACTTTGAGCGCAGTTTACGAGGATGGGCTGAATATGTAAATACACCTCCATAAACCCAGAATTGGGAAGTTCTGTTTCTCTTACAGCCACAGAAGAGAGCAGTTACACACTGTACTAAGTGGTGCACCCTACAACCTGCTTGCTAATGCCTCACACTCTGTGTCTGCATCACTAGCATTCAAAATGAAGATCCATCCAAGGGACTCGTCCTAGAGATAGCCTGATGGTGAAACACTTCGCTTGACATAATTATTTTCACACCATATAGATTAATCTGAGTACTTAAATTCTGCTTGCAAGTTCCTAACTAGCATTACTTGACTGCAGAATTTCTAATTACAAGTATTACCATTTCTAATCTTCTGAAGCTCTGCCTGCTGTGTCTGCATCCAAGTCATCACATTACAAGGTCCTCTGTTGTCTTGCTGCATTCTTCTCAGGCCTTCAAATGTTAATAAACTAGAATAATGAAAACGGAGGGTAACAGTAGGTCTGAGTAGGATGGCAGTACATTTTAATTTTAAATTTGGGACTTTCTAATAATGGGGGACAACTGAAAGCTAATGTGGATTTAAAAAAGGCAGATATCAGAAAATACTGAGATTTCCTGATCCCACTACAAAGCACCTGAGCTGAAGTGAGCAAAGGAGGAAAAAAGGAGGAGATGGCTGACAAATTCAGATCAAACATAGGTGCTAGAGTGCTACAAAAATAAATACAATGTATGCCAGGAAGGAAGAAGCAAAGAAACAAAGATAACTGGCCTTGCCAAAACCAGCCAGCTCCTGCAGTAAGTAACATCTCTGGCAGAATTACAGAATAGTTAGGGAATGGTAAATAACATCTCTGACCCCTGGTCATATAGGCCAGGGCCAGAGAGCCTCAGACAAACAGCAGTAGGGACAGCTATGGCCATTGAACCATGACTCCCTGCCCTTGAGCTCCCTGCTTTTTGCCAGACTTTGAAGTGGTCTGTGCATCACCCAGGAGACATACATACCACCTTTTAGGTACTCCCAAACCCAACAGAAAATGAAGTGATGCAGAACAGAAAGCATGAAGTAATTTTGGAATTTGTGACAATAAGGCTTTATGATATCAATTCAACTATGAAAATGCAGTAAGGGAAAGGCAATATAATTCTGGTACAAATCAATAGAGTATAACTGCAGGGGGAACATTAATGTTATTACACAGTTAATCCATGGCTGAATTTATCTTAGTGAATTGTTAATGTTCTTCCTAAACCAAACAGACCAAGTCAGTTTACTCCTTTTTACCTTGGCAAGCTCCTCTTCCTTACATCTCAACATCCCTTTGAAATAAGCCACACCATGACCAGTTTTTAAATCTATAAAGTTAAAACCCTCTACAGTGGGAAGAGGAGCAGTAGAACATTATAGTTCACATGAGTGAAATACATCCTGACAAGAGAAAAAAAGTTCAATTTGTCAGTGCTGGGTTGTGGATTTGGAGCGCCAAAATTATTAAGGTCAGAATGCAGCACTGAGTAGCAGGCTTAACAGCTTCTCAGCATACATCCATGAACCTGACTGTACACAGCACTGATCAAAATCAGCTTTGAGAGGACATGTAACAATGAGAATGTCCTTCAAAGAGAAAAAGAAGAGATCCTGTGGAAAAGAGCTGGCCAAATCCTCTATCATCAACAAGAGAGAAATGCCTGATCCTTTTGATAACAGGCCTACCTTAACAGAGAGGTAACTATCAGCTCATGCAGTGACTCTGCATTGTAGTTGGCATCTAGGAACAATACTGCCACTTCCACCCTACACCTGTAGCACTCAAGGCAAACCAGTCACCTCTGGGGACAGGGAACACTGGATCAAAACATATCCATTCCCCTTTCCTGACCTCACCTCAGTCCCTGCTGAAAAGATTGATAATACTGGAACTGCACATTCAATCATTGAAGCAGCTTTATTCACATGAAGCCTGGGGCCTCATCCTTAGACTAACCATGAATGCTAGCGAGGGCCTGGTTTTACGAACCACTGATCTTGTAATCAACAACCCAAGATAGAAAGCTCAGTCCAGAAGACCATAAAACTGATCTCTGGTGATTTCAGGGGAGGAGAAAAAAACGGAGAAAAATGTCAGTCTCAGTAATTTCATTCATTGTTACACATCCTGCAATATATAATTACTGAATGATATAATGGGAGAGATAAGGTAAGGTTGTTTTGGCTTGCTTTGATTGCACATCTCTGTAACTAAGTAAAGCTTTAGGTATTCTTTGAGTTTACCTTGGATTTCCCTATTTTACTCATTTTGTTTTCTAAAAGAAACATCCTGCAGTGATTTTTACTTTAAGATTATTTAAACATGCTTTCAAGGCTTAAACTACTTTACTATTCCCATCTGTAAGGAAATAACAGAGGAAGAAAATTTACACTTCAAAAATCTTGATAAGAAATAGTGAATACGTTCAAATTCCATCTTTCTTACATTCTAACCAATAGTAATAATAAAATCTACTGATGTCCCTCCTGTCCCATATCTCATTTCTTTCCTCTGCCTGTGAGAGCTAACATTATCACACACATATTACAACATATTCCAGCTCATGCAAACAAAAGCAGCACAAAGAACGCAAAGAAAAACTGTACACAGCAGTTTTGAATCATTCTTCACAAATAAGACTAACAAATCATCTTAGAAATGAGCTTGATTTTCATCGTCACTTTGATTGCCTATTATGCTAGGTGGATTTTTGTTTGTTGCTCACCAAATGTTATTTCAGAGTCATATAGAGGCCACTGTTCAACATTTACCCTGCACTGTATCCCCGATATATTCCTCATCCTCCCTTCTTTTCCCACTTCATATCACTCTTTGTTCTGCCTGTGCGGAGGGCCCAGGCACACAGAAACCCAGTGGGACATGACTGGAGGCAATAAGGATGGCAGTAAAGCAGCAGGGCTCTGTGCAGTAAAGTCTGTTGCAAAGTCTATTGCTTACTCAGGTGCCACTTAGATTGGCTCAGAGAATTCCTCTCTCTCATCCTAAAGAAAGCTCCCTGAAGACTGAGCCACCTAGCTCATAGGCATTTCCCAAAACTAACTCACATGTGGCAGCTTTGGACTGAATTCCCATGGACTTTACTCCGTTAATGAAAAGAGGCTTGAAGTGCAATGTAACACTCTTTTATAAGGGTTTTAAGATCTCTTTGAGCTCAGACAGAGGGAAGTAAAGGAGCCCTTTGTATAAAAGAAACATCTTTTCTAAATGTCCAGTTTAAGTAACAATGCTTCTAATACCACTACTTGGTCTTGAAACCAAAGAGCTTTTCCTTTTGTGCACTCCTAACATTTTTCCATGCATGGGTTAATATCAGGACAATAAATTTAAGCATAACAATAATATGATTGGCTTCCTCAGACCTGCATCTTTTGTTACCTCTTCCAGACCCCTCAGGTCATGCTGGAAAACACTGATCTAGTTACAACCTTTTCCACAGGGAAGCTGAAGCACTGGTCACAATAAAGCACCGGTAATAAACTGAGTCCTAATGAAGCAAATTTACTCCTGGTTTCCCCAGAAAATTCTCAAACACTAATGAAATGCACCACACCTCGTTCTTAACAAATACCCAGGTATTACCGCAATTATTACGTCTGTAGAGGAGACAGAGAATTAGGTTTGGGATTACCAATGGAGAAAATCTACAGGGTGAGGTGCAGTTTCCTAGGCACTCCTAAGTATGTCCTTAATAGCTACCAAAATCAAGTAGAACTAAAGATACTTGGCACTGAGAAACCATACACTATGTAATAGAAAGAACTGGTGACAGGGACAGGAACAGAGTCAAGACTCTGCTGAGAAGTTAATTTGTAAGAAATACACTATAGAAAATGGATCTGGAAAACCCATGTCCAGTGAAAAACACTACTGCACTCAGGACACTCCACAAGACTGTTTCACTCATCCACTCTGATTTGGGAATTACAGAACCCTTGAAATCTCAGGTGGCTTAGGTAAATTCTGCAAATGCATCTTAACTAAAGCAAATGATCAGAAGACATTAAGTTCATTCCAACCTCTTTTCTAGACATTTTACAGTTATTTACACATTGTCCAGAAAGGATCTTTAAGCATCTGTGCTTTGCCTGCCTTAAGACTAACGAGTGAAAGCTGTTTTTTCTACTGTTATGTCAAATCACAGCTGACTTTTGACTCCAGTTGGAGATACGAGCCTCTGTATTACAACAGTCCCATTCTCATTCACATGCATAACAACACAGCTCCTATTAACATCACTGGAAACACAAACGAGCTTGGAAAAGGAGAGTGTTCAGCCAATACAAGGTCACGTAAATCTATTGCCTTTAACAGTTATAAGCAAAGCAATACCAGGGAGGATCTTTTACTTCAGATGTTCAACATTACTGGCTGGAATAATACTCACACAACGTTTTTTTAAAAAAAGTGAAATATCTTACATAATTTTAAACATGTTTTTTCCTACTTTCTCCTTGCTGCTGAAAAAGTGTAGCTACCTTGTCCTGAATGCCTTTGACAGCCTCCCTGGCTACACTTACTTCCCCTCTTTCATAATGAAAGACATAGCAGAGCACACAGCTGCCTTTGTCTCTTCAGATTTTTAAAACTTACACACTTTAATTTCTGCTAGTTAAATCAGAATATCTAATAAAAACTGTGCTAGCAACCATAAAACCAGCGTGCAGTGAGAGGGGGAGGAGAGAAGGCTAGCTTGTTGGCAGCTGGTGCTTTTATTATGAGGCATTTAAAAAGCCTGACAGCTAATGCACTTTACTAAGACTCTGCGAACTACATACCTTCAGAAGAAATTATAATAGCTAATGAGGTTTAGGTTTGGTTGTACATTATATTCCCCACTTTCCATGCAGACGGATGTAGCATTCTATAGACCCTCTCTGCGCCAGATGAATTCAGATGGTAGCTGACAGGGATAGATTTGGAAGTAAGATTTATCTCAAAGTATGTTTCCATGTTTACACACTCAGCATCATTTTTCATATCCACCTTTAACCATTATTCCTCCATGGCAGCAGAAATCAGGTTCTTAATTATGTGAAATTTTTCATTGTAATGAAAGGAAACATAAAGATCCTTGTGAACACACTCACATTTATAACTTATTTACAATGCGGTTTCAGAGTTCCAATAATTCATGGTGCTAAAGGTGGAAGACTCCACACACTAGATGCAGTATTAAAGCTTTGAAGAATTATTAGCCAAACTAGGAATTTTATTAGTCAGCTTTTCATGTTAGATGTGCTCTGCTGGGATTTCGCTATATCAATGCTTACTTCATGTTCTGACAATTTTTCTAACTAGCCTAAGATATTATTGTATTAGGTGATGATTTACTCATTCTATTAAGCCCTGACACTAAATACATTTTATGCTAAATTAGTTCTTTCTTATAAAGAAAGACTTTCTCTCTGCTAGGGAAAAAAAATAAAAAGAACCCTGTTCCAATTAAGATATAAATGTAACCTCTGCAGGATCTGAAAGATAATAAACTTATTAATTGTCCACTCTTTTCATGAAAGAAATATTTTAGCTTCATGGAACAGAAATTGTGATGGCAAGCTGCTGTTGAGGAGAAACTCATAACTGGATCTATGTAAATTTTCCTGCCAAAGAACATAGTGTTGCAGGAAAGTCTTGATACTCCTTTTTTGTTGTTGTTGTTTCTAATGTAAAAAGGAGCAATATTTAACTGTTAGTTGCGTTGTCAGGAAGGCCATAAGAAATTAGCAGCCATTCTCCTGAATCCAGTGGTCTCTAATGAATGGCAATAGCAGAGAAAGTCATAGCACAGTAAGAAAAGATTCTTACCTCTAGGGCAGCCCATCAAGACCATAGTGCACCAGCCTGAAGGCTGTGCTACAAAAGCTGGGGGGGGGGGGCATTGTCCCTCGTAAGCGTTGTTCAAGTATCACAATAAACTAACAGCCTAACATACTAAGTTTGGTAGAGCTCACCTACAGTATTGATGACAGGTAGGACTTTGTACACATTCTCAAAGGACAAAGGCTTTAGCAAACATACATCTAACAAAACCACTATTTCAGATCACTCTCCTCTTTTCAAAATGAAAAGTTCCTGAGTGCCATTAAGAACTTCCCTTGTTCTCAATGACTGTACTCATAAATGTAGATTATCCTATTGCAGCAGGTCCATTTGTGATAAAACTAAATACATACTCCCTAATGAAATTGGTAAAAATCACAGTTATTTTTAAATTGTTTTCCCAAGTGACAGAAATAAGTGACTACTTCTGCTGCACTAATTATATCCTTTTCATGAAGAAAGTTTTACTGGCTTCTATTTCAGACTTCTGGCAAGTAGATTCACATTTTTGTTACCAAAGGAAACAGGGATCGATACCTCTCTTAATCTAGAAACAACAGAGAGAATGCCATGAAGTGTCTGGCAAGGTATTAATTTTCCTATCATATTAAGGTTCAGAAAGGAGGCTTTCTTAGTCTGTTGTATAATTTCTACTTCTGAGTGATGGCTACCCAACAATAGATGCCTGACTCTGCTCTTCCTTGGTTGCTGATGTAAAACACTACTGCCAGACTGCTTATATAATAAAATTTTATTTGAACACTGAATTTCTGAAGACCTAAGGACTCACTTCCCCTTCAGGACATTTTGGCATGAGCACCTCAAAAATCACGCACAAGAAACACAGATCTCTTTTACTCATTCTTTGCATCCTTAGACAGGACAGACATGTCTGTAGCCATGGCAAAAGAAGGGTACAAGATCTGATTCATATAAAGCCAGACATACTATCAGAGGACAGAATCACATTATCACCATTTAAGGATACTTGGTGCTTTCCAAGGCACCTTGCTAGGTCCTCAGCTTGAATAAATCAGTGTAAGTCCACTGATACACCAATTTACACTTGCTGGTGCCCTATTTATTGTCTTTTGAACAACATCTCATAGAAACATCTCATGTATAATTCTTGTCTCTGATTCGAGTTTATTCTCACAACCATGAACATTGTATAATGCATGCTGATTAGATAAGCTGATAGTTTCAGTAATTTAAGATGAATCTAAGGTCTGGTCTACACACAGAGAAATTACACCGATTTAACTAAATCGGTTTCTAAATCAATTTAGTTAAATTGGAGCAGCTCCCGAGTGAAGACACATAAATTGGTTTAAGAATGGCTAATATCATGTTAGCTTAATTCAGTTTTAAGACTGTCCACACAAGGGGCTTGCAATGACTTTATTAGATTGATTTAGAAACCAATTTATTTTAACCAGTACTATTTGTGTGTAGGCCAGGCTACAGAGTGAAGCACAAAATGCAACATTAATTGTCAGCATTATTACTCCCAGGAACTAAAGAAGGAATCAGTTAGAATAAAGTTTTAATTTGTTAATGAACATCACACGTGCCAGAAAAAAGCTAACAAACAATGTTTTGTTTACATGATAATTTTCCTCAAGGCAGTTGATATGCCATTAGTAATTAAAAGTCACATGTTACATTACCGCCATAGTGTGAAAAGGTTAAAATGTAAATATACTTAAACATCTTGGGGCTATTGTGATTACTGCTAATTTTTACTTACATTGCAACACAGATGGAAAAAAAACCCAAACCAACAACAAAACAACCCACCCTTCACTTTGCATTTGTAATTTTATTTTTTTCCCTTAATTTTAGGTTTTGGATAAACAAATCCCTGAGCAATTTAATGCTTATTTATTTCAACAGACATGCTAAGAAACTAGTCCTTTAAATATAAAACCTACAGATTAGTTAATGCTGTGGTGATAGAAGATTCAGATGATTCTCCTTCCACACTAATTCTCTACAACTAGCTAAAGGCATCTGAGTAGTGGCTGAAAATGTACATGAACTGAAAAATATTCAAATGCTTCCAGTGCTAACTCCAAGGCAAAAGGCAGAGTTTCCTGACACAAGGACAGTCCCCTTAGTAACAGTGACCTGAGTTTGAAGAGACATCAAACGCTATTTGATCTGGAGGATGTCAGAAAACAGCCAGATTAGAAATCCCTTCTCTTTTGATACCAAGGATGTAATCATGATGTCATCTGAGAGAAAGAAGACATTTCTGTGAAACGCTGCTTCACATTCCACAGGCCTTAAAATCATTTCACACTAGGCAATTGGAAGTGAGTGCAGAAAAACTAATTTTGTACCTCTTTCTCCATAATATACAGGAAGCCACTGAGCAGTGATGATCACAGGCCATTGAAGTGTAAATGTCACTTGAATAGCCTGGACAGATGGGTCTTTTCATAGAGAGATTAGACTATGGCTATATGTCCTGGGGAGAGAGGCAGACAAGACTTATGTGCACGTACGGTAGCACAGGCAATATCTTATGCCTTTTAGGTCTTGTTCCTTGCACAGGATTCTTGCATCTCTTGAAGGTACATTTTTTGATAGCTGCATTTAGAAAATGCGAG
>JASSUY010029953.1:0-51112 GCA_032466535.1 Forpus xanthops
GGTACTCCAGTCCCCTGATCATCCTCATGGCCCTCCTCTGCACTTGTTCCAACAGTTCCATGTCCTTTTTATGTTGATGACACCATATCCTGAGAGATGTTATGGCAAGGATGTTATGCACTGTGGGCAGTGCAGACAGAGTGTGATGTGCTCCATTAGCATCTGGCTGGTTAAGACTGAGAAGTCAGATTTTACTGCTTTATTTATCTAAACTGTTTAATAGGCAATTCATTTGGTCCCAAACCACCATTTTCCAGCCAAAAATATTGAGCTAATCTTCCCACACCCCTTTAAGTGTTTGTATTGCAAATTTCCATACTGGTTTCTGTAAATTCTGACAGAAGATGGCAAATGGAGAATCAGAAGTTTCCCTCCTTGGTTGACCACTAAACCTTGCAGAGAGCAGTGCTGGGGCAAGCCAGAACAGCCATTTCTGCCTTAAGAAGCACTGTCAGTTAGTACAAATCTGCATTTGGGCCTTATACATGGGCTTGGAAGAAAAAGCACTATGTGTGTTCCAGAAATGCAGGCAGACTCATTGCCTCCCAGGAAAGCCAGTAGTTTGACTTCCAGTTCACAGGCACTTATGAGGCAAGCTGTTACTCAGTATGACCAGATGTGGTTGAGAAATGTGTGACTGGTGATTTGCAAGAAAAAAGCTCTTAGATCTTAGCATATGAAAGGAGAAGCCTTCATCAGGATTCATGGAAGCCAGTTTGAAAACCTGTAATAAAAAACACTCAGAGAGGTGTAGGAAGATGAGCTAAAATGTTGATTTATTAACCATTTTTTGTTTGGGAAGTAGTACTTGTGGTCCTGAAGAACATTCTGATAAACAGTTTATATAAACAAGGCAGCAGCCCTTATCTTTGGCTTAGCAAATGCATGAGCACTGACTGCTCAGCTGGTTCTGCATGTCTGGTGAAGAGGGATGAAGGGGACTGTTTGGGTAGTGTTTGCCCTATGTACAGAAATGAGGTATGTATTGTGGTACAAGCATTGGGGTTAATGCAGTGTGGATTCCTAATATAAAGGTATTAAAAGGGGCTTGGTGGCAGAGCATTGGGCTCAGTTTTGAGAGGACAGTTTCTTTTCTGAAGTCACTTTTGGGTACTTCTGGGGATTAGAGCCTGCTACACCCAAATGAATTTGAAATCATGGGAGAGAAATAGCTTATCCAGGTTCCATTAGTCATACCAGCGCCATGTTACATTTGTCTCTGTGGCTGTCCTGGTGGGATGCATCCAGGATCTGTTGAGGACATTCCAAGGCAAGGCATGAAGTGGTGTGAAATATACTGTGAAGTATGCTGAAATATATTTCCATGTGATGGTGTTATTTGCCCTAATCTCTTACCATTTAAAAGTATTAGTGACACATGCTTGCTGTACATTGGGTTTCCTCCCACAACAGGGATAGCCACCCCGAAGTCTTTCAAATGTGTGAACACTCCTTGAAGGTTTGGTGGGAATCTGGGGAGTTCTGGTGACTTCAGCAGTACATTTCTTAGGCTTTGAGCAGCATTCCATGGACCGCTTACTGCTGACAAGGCAGTAAGAGGCACTATGTAATAGCAGGATGGGTGCAAGGAAGAGGATGGTTTACTCATATCAACTCTTCTTTTCCAGTTACAAAATGTTCCTCTTATTTAAAATGCAGTTATAAAGAGGAATATTTAAGTATTTCTTAATGTCGGAACTTTAGTTAATAGCCCTAAAAAGTCAGAAGTGTCTATGTACTCAGAGACTGCCTATAGTCTCCAGGAGGGAGATGCTGTTCCTGAACAACAAAGGTTACATGCTGTAAATATAATTTGCTGCATTTTTCTATTATTGTTACTACTTTTTCTTTCTAATTGAAGGGCTGAAGTAAAGGATTTTTTTATGTTTACTTGAGGAGAAAATCTCTGTTGAGGTATCTTTCCTTCTTTGCCCTCCCACCATCCCCATCAAATTTCTGTTCTTTCTACTACCAGTCCTGGATGATGGAGGGTAGTATGGACTCACTTGAGATTTCTTTTCATTAATTTTTCAGTGATGTACACTGAGAAGTTCACGTAATTAAAAAATCCAACATAGCTGCTTGTGCAATCCCTTTAAGTCAAGCTGGTGGCCATTTTTACTAATATATAAGATAGTGTCTGTGTCTCTTATCAGCTATAACAGTTGGTGTCCTCCACTTGCAGTCTTACGCTTGCATTACTCTAAAAAGGAAGGGACTGTTTGGAAAAAAATGAGAAATTAGCTTGGTATAGAATAATATTTCCAGATATTATTATATTTCCTGATGTTAAATCATGTTGAATAACTATTCAGCATGATTTTTAGTGGCAGTAGACCTCCCCTTACAATGTCAGTGGAATGAAGGCACATTATGTGTGGGGAAGGCGGCTTCTACATCCTGTGTGCAGTATCAGGTCATTAAAAATCTGTAAGAACCTAGTCCCTGAGCTCTGTCCCTTGTCACTGGCAGATAGATACCGTGTTCAAACAGTGACCCGTGAAAACAAGGAGTAAGAAGAGTAATTTAGCCATTGATGCACAACAAATGAACAGCTTGTTCCCCCTTAAGTGCAATGAGTGTTGTTACTCCAAACATACACACAGGGAGAGCTCTCTTCTCCACTGCTGTGATTCTTGGCTGTTGCAGCAGTAAGACGCCATCTGATGGGTTGGGTGTTTGAGTTTTATTTTAATATTCTTTGTGTTTGGATGCTCTTTTCTTGGGGTTTCTTCTTGTTTACTTGGAATTTACACCACTGACTAGTTGGGAAGAGGGTGGTATAGTGTAGGGATTGCTATGGGGTCCCAACAGAGAGCTGCGTGGTGTGGAGGCAGATGTGAAGTCATCATGTTCCCTCATGCCTGTCTTCAGCTTTCCCTGACTCTCTGCTCCATATCACAGGCCACATGCGTATGCACCATCCCCAGTGGGAAAATCATCTCTGTTGCAACAGACAGTGTTAACATGGCAATAAATAACCAAAGCAAGGAGAATGGCTGGAACAAAGAAGAACACACAGCCATCGCATTTCTGGCTTTTCCTGGAATCTTATTTGTTCCAGTGGTATGCATCTGCCTGCAGCACAGGTTATCTCTGCTGGTCTGGGCGGAGGGCTGTGGTACAGCTCAGCAATTCGCTATTCAGCCAGCAGCTGGAGAGAGGCTGTTGCTTTTAAGGACCCCCCCTTCTCTCCCTCTTTGTCATTCTGCCAAGATGCAGAGGAGGATTTGAAAGCCCTCAGAATGTTTAAAAAACACCCCTTGAAGCAGGCCGTGTCCTAAGGCAATGAAGGGGAATGTCCCTGATGCTTTTTATGTGACTGATGAGATGCTATGCAAGAAGCCAGTGATGACTGTGCTGAAGAGGGGGTCAGCTTTTAGGAGATAAGGACATCGCTGTTCAGCGAACTGCACTGAGTACTAGATGAAGTTCACGAGGTCAATGGGAGCACTCACTAGGACTTCAGTAGGCTTGAGGTCAACCTTCAAGTAGCTAGCCAGTAGGGAAGAAGTTTGCAGCAAGTATTTGAGCCAACCTGTACTGTGGCCTTGGGATCAGAATAGCAATTTCTCTTTAGAAGTATCAGTCTGTAATGACATACTCAATCTTTATCTTGGCAGTAGATCAGAAAGGTGCCAAACTGAAGTCCATTAGGTTAAATTAAAGGTAGAGACAAAAAAAAAGGATCCAAGTAGTGCCAGAGTGTTAAGAGAATAACACATAAAGCAAGAATTCTTCTAGAGATAATTACCAAATACCATGTTGTTACTGACAGCAGCACAAGTTCATCTAGCTTTGACATTTCTGGGATTGTATGGAACAGCACAGTGTGAACCGTTTGAGATGGGATGCTGCATGCTCTCTGCATGGGTGGAGGGCAACTTCCACTTGCTTCCTGCCTGTGTGGTGTTACTGCCTTGGACCTCAAATGGTTGTGATTTTCAGTCGGGGGTATTTTGATACACACCACTTTGAGGAGAGCTTTAAGGGTTGTGAAGTTTTATTTACAGCCTCTCAGAGGAAATCTCAGTGGGAAGAGCTGCTGAATGGATAGGGCATGGGGGAAGGGAAAGGCAGAGAGCAGCATAGAGGGGAGATGATTTGACAGGCAGAGGCTTCCTAGAGAGAGAAATTGGACTTCTATCTTAGGTCATGTGGAGATTGTAGTCTTGTAATCTCCGTACATACCTCTGCTCTTCCTTGCAATATCGACCATTTCTTGGAGCACACTTTAGCTCTAGCAGTGTTTATATAATGTAGTGCTTTTGCGGAGCTGGTGATGCTAATTAAAAGTGATATTGACACAAAACAACTTCTCACCCCAGTGTAACCTTCAGGTTCATTGAAAAAGAAAACACTTAAAAAATCTTGAGAACTGTATTTTTCTTGTTTAAATAGGCATGTAAACACCTGGGAGACTTCACACAATAGGAAATAATTAAAGGCAGCCTATGAAACTGGATATTGTTTAAATGAACATGGAGCAATCCCTGTTTATCATCCGAGATTCTTTGTTGAAGGATAAAATAGGAGGTGTTACTGTACAGTGTTTGTAAGCTGTGCCCTCCACACTTACCAGTTAGAAAAGCATGCAGAGAGATCCTCCAGCATGGACATAACCATGTTTAGCTCTACAAAAGAAAATATATTTCTGAATATGCATCTATTAATGTAATGCTATGGATTTAAAGGAGAAATAAGTTCTGTGTGTCTTACCAGTGAATGTATATTCCTAACAATTGCTGCTTCCTCTGTGATCTGGTGAGTGTGGGACCTCTCTGACTCAATTGCAGAGATTTACCACCTGATTGTCCACTTACCCCTTCACTACACATAGAATTTTCTTTGAAGTGTAAACTACTGCAAATGAGTGAAACCCAAAACAAAGGTCCTGTTAACCTTGGGTTCATTTTCAGCTTTATACAGCTTTATACAGTGGGTATATTTCTACCCACTACCAAGTTAGTGCATTTCTGTGGCTGAATTGCACTTGCTCACACCAGAACTGGATCTGTCTTGCAATGCTCAGATGTGGGAGCTGAAGGACTGCATGTAAAAAGCTACACTGCAGGAAATTTGGATGCAGTATTAGAAGCTGGAAAGAGGAGCAGGACAGTGCTTCTCCCCACACCCCTCTAGTGAATTTCTTTTGAAAACCTACCTTGGTTGGAGCAGATCTGTAACAGGTTCTTGCATTCATGATTTTCCCTCCTGTTTTCTAGGATATATGTTTGGATTCGGTCAGTGTGTGGTATCCCTGCCTGTCTCGCACATGGGTTTAGAAGCAGGAACATCTTTTTCACCAGGAGCTAGGTTTCACCAAAATGGAGTACTCATCCAAGTGCAGCTGGCTGGGTGGGAGGGAGCAGCTTGCATTTTTAATACCAGAAGTGACACACTGAAAGAAATTTCCTGCCAGTATGCAACACTTATGAGTCAATCCCAGATGCTGGATGGATTTGGGTTTTTTTTGTCCCACCCTCCCTTGTACAAGCAGAAAGCTTTTCAGAGGCGGAGCACCTGTAGGTCCTGTTCTGGGGCACAATCCTCATTTCTAAACACAATTATCTTTCTGTTCTAGGCCTACAAATTGTCATGGGATTTTGCTGTCTTCCTTTCCTTCCAGCCGTTTCCAGCCTTCTCTAGTGTGTTTAAGAACACTAGCAATTGTCTTTAAAAGTCTAATTCTTCTGATAAATGCCTGCCCTCTCAGTTGCCAGGAGTGCAAGCGGAGCTGGGCGAAAGGTGTCCCGTACCTAGGAATTACATGTTCATCAGGAAGATTCCTTACACACTCCCCAGCAAAGGAGCATGGGGGTCAGGATTTTAAAAGAAATGAGCTATTGAGTCCCTTTCTGTGCTTATAAGTGATTATACAGGTTTATTGCATGACTAAATGTGATACTTCTGTTGGTGACAGGGAAGGCCGCTCTAATGCTCACATTAAAGGAGATTACCAAAGAATTGGAGATGTTATGCTAAAGAACATTCAGAGTATGAAGGTAGGAATGATCCTGTAACTATTAAGCTTTGACACGGATTAACATTAGCATGCTTTTCATTTTCATATGATGTTGCCTCTTTTGCTGGTCTTTGACAATTGTAATCAAGGCTTATGCAGTAGAAGTTCCCTTTGATGAAGTAGCAAGCATTTGGTGAGCCCTGAGATTTCAGAATTGCAAGCTGATTTCAAATCATTCAGCCTCTTTCCTCATTCCATTCTCCAAATACAGGAATAGTGAACACAAAAGTTCAGGAACATTTCATTTCCAGTTCTTTTTTCTTTCAAATAAGAATGTAAAAGAGAGGAATTTATATTGCTGAAGAGACAGTTCAAATGTCAAGCGTACCTACTTATTCATGCAAATATAAGTGTTAAGATATTGCAGGAGCAGTGACCATAACCTGGATATTGATTTGATTTGGGAAACTTGTATTTGTTCATTATCGTGCCAAGGTAGATGAAAAGTATTCGAATAAATGTGAATTATTGCCTTTGATCTTTTTAAAGCTGAAAGCAAATAACCATATATGAACTGTAAATCATAGAATCATAGAAAAGTTAGGGTTGGAAAGAACCTTAAGATCATCTAATTCCAACATTCTGCAGACTTTGCATCTGTTCCTTAGTCTGGCTGGTGTAGTATTTTTGATGCTCTGTGTTACTGAAACACAGCATGGAAGGCAAGCACAGGAGCCTGTGAAAACTCTGTGGACTTCTACAACATGGGTGAATAACAGCTTGTCTTATTGTAATGTAGTTTATGCATCCAGGCCAGTGTGTGGCAAAACATGTCACGGCACCTTGGGCATGTGCATCTCAATGCACGTTTGAAACTATCTGGTGAATTTTTCCTTAGTGATTGCCACTTCAGCATTAACTAGAGCAGCCTTGAGTCCTTGGCTGGAAGAAGAGGTCATTTAATCTCTACAGCTCTCCTGAGGTTTTCTTTAGTACTAGGTTTATCTTTCAGGAGTACAGAGAGATGCAGAGAAGTTAAATGCTATGCAGGTGGTTATACAGCAAATCAGAAAAAGGGAACATGGAAATCTTAACTTACAGTCCTCAGCATAGACAGCTTTCTCAGCAATAAGGCAGTCTTACCCATTCTGCAGTGCACTTAGCAGGAACTGCCTTTTCCCCTTAAGATATAGTTCAGTTGCATCAGAAGAAACACAGAGAGGACTTTACTACCTCCATCCCTGCTCTCAACAAGCATCCACTTTTCACAGACAGTTTTGGGAATCCAGGAGACCTTCTGGCAGACTCTGTTTCTGCTTTTGATACCTTACAACATTTAACTGTCTATGCTTCACTGTGTGCAGGACCTTCCTTCTGTGGTGCTATTCTAAAGGCCTCACTGTAACTTAGGCCTGTCAGTCTGCTTTCACCTTTGTCATTCTCCCTTTCCTGTTAGAGAATTTTCTGTGTTTGCTTTGAGACCCACTACCACTTGCAGGCACAGATATGTGGAGAGAAGAGGCAAAACCCAGTTTGACCTAAAGAACTGCGCTGGAAACAATGAAGTTAGTTAAAGCTCTACATATTTATCATGAGACTGAAGGGCTGAAAACTGACGCTCCTCGTGTAGTTAACATAAGAAAGAAGTTAAGAGCAAGTAATTAATGGGCAGCCTCTGTAGTAGTCCAGAGGGTCTTCTGTGTCTTTGCCTGAGATACAGGCTCATAAAATGAATATGCAGTATATGGAGGAAGCAGTTTGGCTGTAGGGAAGGTGTGTTTCTGGTAAAGGAGTCACAAATCACAGAAGAGAGGGAGTTGCTTGGAAATACATCAAAAAGCACAAATGTTACATTCAATAAAATTCTCTTTTCAAGTCCTTTCAACATACACATTCAGTTTCTTTTTGTTGCTCGTTAATATTCTACCTGGTACCAGGAGACTTTATTTGGCTGCTCAGAGAAGCTCTGTGTATCCTGAAGAACCAGTTTACCTTTTGCAAAATACAAATGAAGACCCTGTGGTAATTATGAGAAAACACACTGCTGGACTATTTTAAATATGACTTGTGAATGTCTGTGACCCAGAGACCTAAATGAAGTTATGCTGTTTCACACAAAGCTCGTTCGTTTGCTTATGCTTAACTCCCCTCCTGCCAGTGTGATCATCTTAGAAACTGCACTAAGCAGAAGAGGATGTAATCTAAAGACAAAGAACTATCTGACGTTTCTGTCAGACAATGCCTCCATTTTTGTATTTGTTCAGATTCCCAAGAGATGTAATTTCTCATTAATAACAGAGGAGCAGAGCTAGAATTCTATTTGCCTGCATCTTAGTTCCCCAGAAGCACCAAAGTGAACTGAGGCACCTAAATCCCTTCATCCTCCAGAAAATCCCATTTTGTTTCTTAGCTCTATATTCACGTTGTCTGACTCTTTCCCTGTTGCACCTACTTGCATGAGCTATGTTCATGTCATCATCTTGCCTTTAGATTTCTTACTGATGTGAGACTTAGTTTTGTTTGCTCATGTACTTTTGTTTTACAAGGAATGCAGAGAGAATGGGGGGTACATTTAAATGAGTAATGTCATTTCTGCTTTTCTAGTGACTATCAGAGCCATTGTGTTGTACAGTGATTTGGTTTGCAAAATCCCAACTGCTGTGCTAGTTGGATTTTTTTTGGAATGGGTTTGAGCTGAGTCATGCCTCACAATAATTGCTAAGAGCTCTACCACATACTCTTTTCTTTGTGCATGTAAGCAACTGACAATTCACCTGTGGAAGCACAATGAGATTTTAATGGAGCTGGAGAATGGAATCAAGAGCTCTCGCAAGCTGGAGACCTTTTGCAGAGAATTTGAGCTACAGAAAGTCTGCTATTTGCCTCTCAACACCTTCCTTCTCAGGCCTTTACACAGGCTGATGCACTACAAGCAGATAATGGAGAGGCTTTGCAAACACTACCCACCAAGCCACATAGACTTCAGGGATTCAAGAGGTAAGTAAGAAAAAAATTCCAAGTCCTGGAGCTGGGGAATGGCATCCAGATCCATTAGAGGAGGTGCCTGTTGGGATGAAATCACATTTTTTTAAGCCTACATCGAAAGAAGATTGAGTTTCAAAATCCAGCACTCAGAAGACCAGAAGTGGTAGGATTCAGATTGCTCTTGAATACGCAATATGTCACAGTCTGGGTGGGTACTTGGAAGAGAAATCTGCTGGGGGTTATTAAACACAGAAATGACAGGCAGTTCAGGAAGTTACTTGAACTGAAAACAGTTGAAAGGTTGGGAGAGAGCGTAGGGAACATACCATATGTGCTTGTCTTGTTTCTGGATTTCCCTACAGATCCAGTAGGAGCACAGGGTATTGGCCCAGGTGAACCCTTGGTCTGAGTCAGTATGGCTGCTGTTACTTCTTTAAGTGCTGCCATTTTTCTTTCCAGACATACAGTTTGCTCTATTCCCGTTCCCATTCCCATGATTTGTTTCAGGAACTCAAGGCTGCCGACATGTTTTTTCTATAAATGTGAAGCAATTTTCCTCCTGTAGCCTGAACTCACTGCCTGCTGTTTCTTTCTGATGATTTGTTTTCCTCTTTTCTCCCGTCCCCCAAACCCATTGCAAGCTATCTACTGTAGTACTACTAGATATGGTTCTATAGCTATTTAAAGATAACTGTATGTTATCTATGCAGCTAGCACTCAGTGCACATCCATGGAAGGACTTGGGCAAGGAGCAGTGCTCAATGTGACTGCTCCCAGCTGTAAAGTGTTAACTGAGTTAGCTGACTAAGTTCCCTTACATGCTATATAATGAGACCCACAGCAGACAATGCATGAAGTGCAGAAGTAACTTGACCTGTAGCAATAGGAAGTGCCACAGAGGTCTGTGGCAGTGAAGTGCCGCGTGGCACAGATGTTTGCCTGAATGTAGTTACAGCCAGAATGATCTCAAGGAATACAGCAAGTAGTGTCTTTTAGCCAAGACTAGGTAATGAGGATGATGTGTCTGATCCCACCTTCCCACAGAGTGCAATGCCTACCAAGATTTAATTCCAGCTCCGCTTTTGAAATGGATGATGAAAGTAAGAGAGCATGAGAAGGACAGAGTGACTCAAAGACACCATTGCTCTGGGATCAGTCTCTTAACAAGGTGTTTGCAGATTTTTGTTAAAGGGAAATGTGAATGTGAAGCACAGGTCTCCCACTAACAGATGGATGAACTGTGCACTGAGCAATGATGTAAGAGGGCAGAAAAAAGCACTGTCACTGCTCCCTTGACTGTGTATTTAACTGACTCCAACTGCTCTTTGTAGTGCTAAAATCAGTCATTAAAGTGTGTTTAGCCCATTCAGAGACTGCCCATCCATCTGGTATATCAAGGTTGGTGCTCACAAACCTGATGGCACAGGGAGCCAGTCCCTGTGCTGATTGCCCACAAAAGATCAAATGGTGAAGTGATTTTCAGCTTAGTTCTCTGAGCTTACTTACTGCATTGTTGGCACAGCAAAAAGAACAAGACACAGGAAGCAGATCAACAGCAGCCAGCACCTGATTTGGCTTCTGCCACTTCCTATCTTCTGAGTGCTGGATTTGGCTTCTGCTGCCACAGTAGGACTTCACAGTGCCTGCTTCCTCTTGTAACTTACCCAATCCTTCTTCACACAGGAGAAATACCCTTCAATACTGGAGATTTTCCTTAGGAAAATCACTCCCAAATGTTAGGTCACTTGCTGTTTGCAGTGTCTTTGGAGAGAATGAAGTAAAATGTGATGCAGGTCAGCAACAGTAGTTCCAGTTTTTCTCGTTGCTGGGACTGAGGACAAACCCCAGAATTACTGTTTGCAGTCTGAAATGATACAGTAAATGACACTGCCATTTTCTAGAGTTTTCAGATATGGACCTGGCCCAGTGCAAGCAGGGGGAACATGCATATTTTTTCAAGCATACAGAAGATCCCCAGGTTCATTGGAAATGTGCTTTAGGAGAACTTATTGTTTGGTGCACTGAATTGACTTGAGTATTCCTAACAAGTTCCTGTGACTAAAATAGAGCAAACTTTTGGTTGAGGAAATAGACTGTCTCTTCGTAACAACACTCCACCCTCTCCCTTCCACTCCATAAGATGACGTCCAGAGTTTGTGTGGATTTTAGTCCGCCTGAGTAGCTTTACGCTGTGAAGGAGAAGGGTAACATAAGAAGGGTGAGGTTCATGAGCTGGGCACTGCAGACAAAAACCATCTTTCTTTTTGAATGTTCTTGTAAATTTTTAATAAGCATTTTATGGTTTTGTCCATCTAGCTGCTTTGGCTGAGGTTTCTGAAATGGTGGCTCAGCTCCATGGCAATATGATAAAGATGGAGAACTTCCAGAAGCTGCATGAACTCAAGAAAGACTTGATAGGCATAGACAATCTGGTGATCCCAGGAAGGGTAAGTATCAGAGTTATGGCCAAGTTCTGATACAATTCCAAAGCATTAGGTATTTATTAGAAACCTATGTTTTAGGAGAAGGGGTGAAACTGCCTTTCCTCATAATAACTTTTTTTCCCTCACCAAGAACTATCAAATGTAAACATCATAATGCCATAGAAAACAGCAGCCTTTAAAGTGGGAAGAAGCAATCATCTTTATTACCTTTTTACTGATTTTATTAGGTTTATCTTATGCATAGATTTGGATGGTTTAGGCAATTGCAAACACCTATTACATCAGAGGTGGTAAAAAAGTAATATTTTTCACAGCATTCAAAGCTTGAGCAGCTGCACCTTTCCTGATTTCTTTCTGCCCTTAATTTTTGAGTTTTCCAACCCTCAGTGCTAGAGCACGGCAGATAAAAGGAAAAGACATTAGTGCTGGAGGGCATTCAGCCCTTTTATGATACCTAGCTTTGAAACTAATGGCTCTGGGGAGCAAGCAGTCTCCTTAATCTACCTGTAACATTAAGCAGTACTTTTTGAGACAGTGTTGCCTTAAGTAAACACTTTGAATGTGATATAAAAACACCAACCTCTTCTTCTTACTTGTCAAGGTTTTATTTAAAAACAGTGTCATGGTTTAAGCCCAGCTGTAACTCAGGACCACACAGCCACTCACTCACTTGGAAGGGATAGGGAGGACTGAAAGAATGTAACTCCCATGAGTTCAGATAAGAACAGTTCAGTAACTAAGGTGTAACACAAATGACTGCTGCTGCCACCAATAATAATGATGACCAGTGAAATAACAAGGAAGGAATACAACTGCTCACCACCTGCCGACCGATACCCAGCCTGATCCAGCAGTGATCTAACCCATCTGGGTAACTGCCCCCAGTTCATATAGTGGGCATGACATGCTGTGGTATGGAATTCCTCTTTGGTCAGTTTGGGTCAGGTGTCCTGTCTCTGCTTCCTCCCAGCTTCCCCTCCTCCCTGGCAGAACATGAGACTCAGAAAGTCCTTGATCAAACTAAACATTACCGAGCAGCAACTGAAAACATCGGTGTTGTCAGCGCTGTTCCCAGGCTGAAACTCAAAAACACAGAGCTGCACCAGCTACCAAGAAGGAGAAAAATGGCTGCTACTGCTGAACCCAGGATACAGAGGCTTATTTCAGAATAAACAAGCCTCAGTGTAATATTTTGGCCTTCTTACTTTTCCAGGTGCATGTATCTGTACATGCAAACCTGACTGTTGTCTGTTGTTGAAGTAACATCCCCCTGCTCCCTGACATTTGTGTGTAATAAACAAAAACAGTACTTTCAGCAACTGAAATGGTGGGTAAAATGCATTGTTAGACTGTTCTTGGGAAAAAGATGAGGTTTGCATTGAACTACAAATACAGCAGCCCTTGAACTTGCCTCGCAGCACATCCATCTGGCCCTGGTAGATCCCACAGGATAGCTGCTCTGCTTGCTGTGCTGTGTCCATGTCTAGTGCCGCAGCAGGGTTGTGGCAGGGAGGCAGCTTGCTGAGCTCTCTAGGGTCCAGTTCATTTCAGGATTCAAACATGTAAAAAAGGGTTTGAAATTGATGTGCCATTGTCAAGGAAGTGCTGGGCACAGGCATTTCTGGATCTGTGGTCATTCTTCACTCCCTCATTTTGCCTCTTCCCTGTCTCCCAAGAATCTGCCATGGCTCACGACTCCTTTCAGTGATCTACAGACACTTCCTTGGCAAGCCCCTCACAGCCTGTGCATCTCTCTATCATATGAAATTAAATGCTGTCATCGGGTGTTTCTGCTACCCTATTCTATTTAAAGACCAAGCAGCCTTCCTGTCATAGGAAGTTCAAGAAGAAGGCAGATGGGGTGCAGAAGTTGTTTGCCTGCCAAGGCAGAAAGCATTGGCCACTATACCCTGGCACATGCCCAAGATGTTGCTTCTTCCAGCCCTTTGGCAGCTTATCTGGCTCCAAGTGAAGTCCCTGCCCTATTGCATGCCAGGCTGGGAGGTAAATGGCACTATCGCCCACAGCTGTGTTTAAGGTGGCTGAATTTCATATCTCAGAGAAGTCTCACGTTAGGCTGGTGATGCAGCTGTCCTAAAGGAGGCTAACCATCCTTTTCCAGTTGTTCCAGAGTGGGGTCTCCACTGCCACTGAGCTGGTTCCTCTATTGGACATTAAAACATCCCATGGTCGACTGTGCTTGCAGACTGTAGTGACCTACAACTCTTGATTCACGTCCTTTGCACAATACTTGCCATGGTGGTGCTAAGCCTGCAAGTGACTATTAGGTGGTACCATATATATTTTAATCAAGATTAATATCCTTTGGTAGCCAGCAAGAGCTACCAATGGCTGCTCTGGTAACATGAGCCTAATGTGAAATAGGGATAACCTACCTCTAGCCACTTTTTCCATCCTTTAGCCCCTACACAATGCAGGTAGAGAAACTGGACACATCACAGCAACCCTAAGGTGACCAGAGTGTCTCTCTGAACTGGTTAATCTTAGAGTTTATGTCTAAGCTGCAGGTGATTCTGATGCTTTATATGACTTCTACATTCACAGTTACAAGTAGAATGACCTTAGAAAGACTGTAATAAATAAATATAAACCCTTGGCAGAAACTGGAGGGAGTGACTGGAAAATGGTATTTTGATGGGTTTCAGGTAAGTGGAAGGGAGAGTTGCAGTCTAGTTCACAGTAATCCCAGGAAATTCAGCATTTTGAAAGTTTCAGTTGTGCTACTTTTCCTATAATTCCATCCCTAAAAATTCTTTAGCAGTTTGATCTGAATTAATGTACTGTATGATATGACATGGATAGTATCCACATAACTCACACTGCTGGCAAATCTCTTTCATTCCTGATGGTGGTATTGATTTGTGTAGCTGATTTGTATGTCTCTGAAGAGCTGTGTGCCATACGCACAGCAGAAGCTTATCAGTGACTAACCAGTAACATACAGGCCAATTTATAGTTAGTTTTTACATCATTTGTACTATGAAAAATTAAACAGAAAAGAGGAGCTGTCTGAAGGAACCAGTGTTAGATAAAGAAAATTTTGCTTAGCTGAATTTTCTTAAAGTGAATGAAAGACTATGGAGGAGTTTATCCTAAAGGCAGTTACGAATAGAAAGAAATTGTCCTATAAATAAGATTTTTAACACATATAATAAAGAAAAGAAAATGTCTTGGTGACTGGTAGTCAAGTCAGTCCCATGACCCAGCAGTCATATTTCTGTTTGCATAGTAAATAATGGTAATCTTTATTTCTGAAGATCCATATTTGTTTTGCATTTGTTTCCCACAGGAGTTCATTCGACTGGGCAGCCTCAGTAAGTTGTCTGGAAAAGGTTTACAGCAACGGATGTTCTTTCTGGTAAGCAGGAAGACAGTTTTTCTTTATATAATTAGATGTAACTATAGGCAACTATTAGACATACTGGTAGACTTGAATTGTGAATGACAGCATACATGTAGCTGGTTGTTAAGAACTTATATTTCTGTCTAAACCCAATAGTCCCTTTGTAACTGCTTCTTAAAAAAGATAAAGCTATTTTTATATGACACTGTGAATACAATAATAAAATTATACCTCCTAACACATCATCTTAAATAGAAGCAGAGTCATTATAAAATGAAAAGTGGCACCAGGGTGAGTGATCCTATCCAAAAGGAAGATAAATAGTAACTCCTGGTGGTATGAATGATAATCCACATAATGCTCTCAGGGCATATTACAGAACCAAGTTTATCCAGGGTTCAGCCCACAAACTCCCGGTGTGTTGCTGAACCTGCTTTTACCTGGAGATACGTTTTGTGGCTCCCACATGAGGAAAGGTGATCTCCCACCATCACTTGCATCATTTTCAGGGTATGTGGATCAGTCTCTGATCCACAAGAACTGTAAAGGTGATTCCTCTTTCTTCCCAGCCAGCTGGCTTGCTCCCAAACTCTACATCCTGCTGCTGTTGCTGAGCCCTTGGTGCCAGGGCACCAGTGGGATGCCCAGCTGAGTGCGTAGATTTTTTCAGTCCAGCATTACAGTTCTAGTCCAGGAAAATACTTCTTTGGCTTCTCTTATGCAGAAGGTGAAGACTGTGGGTGTGTAGAAGCAGCTTGTGAGTGTGCTAGGCTTTACAGAATGTTTGACATCTAATCTTTCAAATGAGCCAAAGATAGAACAGCTACATCTACCTGGATAGGATTATCCTCTGCTTTTAAAGGCAGTAAAGATGAAGCCTAGTGAATATGGTGCACGTTTTCTTGTGTACCACAGTTCTTGTTACCAGGTGGTGTCTCCATATTGTGCCTGTATAAAACATTTAAAGTCAGTTTCTTGTGCTGTCAAAAAAGTCTTTGCTCTGTCTCAAGCACCAAAATCTTTTTGGAGGTACAAACCCGGGTCAGTATCCTGGGACTCTGAATACATGTGTAATCATTAACAAAATTAAATCCCCCTCTAGTGGCTGATCCACATAGCTTAAAAGTTATTGCTATTGGGTTGTAGATGTCTGTGGTGAGAGCTCAGCTTCACACCACAGAGTGTGATTTTCTTGCTGCAGTTGTCTAGTTTGAGACAGAAATCCTTTTACCCGAGTGGAACAGTGAAAATATGCCATTTGTTTTATAGCAACAAAATGCAGGTGGGCATTTGACATGCTTTTAACAACTGCTGTTACATGCAGGAAGCTCTACAAATTGAGATACTGAGTCTCTTCACCTTGGTATTTCTAACCTAAAGCCATCTGTACCTCTCCTTCTGAATATGGGAAGAAACAGATAGCCGCTTACTTCAAAATTACCTTGGACTCACCTCTTGGTCATGCTTACTTATCTTTCCACACAAACCAAAAGAAACCATAGGTGAAACACCCTTATCTTCCATAGCGTCAAAGTGTGGCAGAGTGCAAAACGTATTAGTTGGTTTCACTGCTGTTGTGGCTGGTTAGTTCTGACCCAGAGATCATGAAGGGAGAATTAGGAGGCATCCTAAGAGATCCAGTGGAAAATGGCAGGAATGTGTCTGAGACCAGCTGGGAAGGAAGGCAGGGAAATTACTGGTGCTAGTTCTAGGTACTGGAATATTGTGGAAGCCAGTATTTTGGATTCAAACATTAGGACCGCCATATAAATAGCCAGTACTGAGAAGCTTTCCCATATTTACCATTCATTTACCATGTTTTTTTTCTACATGCATACATGCCAACATCATCCTGATAATGCTTATTCTTGCTTTTTAGTTTAATGATATCTTGTTGTACACAAGTAGAGGCCTGACAGCATCAAATCAGTTTAAAGTCCATGGGCATCTCCCACTGTATGGCATGACAGTAAGTATCATGAGAACTTAACTTAAGGGATATGTGTGTAAACGACCATTTGTCATCCCATCTGCATTGCTTGATGAATTTCTGCTGGACTGAAAGCAGCAACCAAGGGCTGTTCTCTGATTCAGAGGAGTTGTGGCTACATTTTCCAGGGCCTGATGGGGCTGTGTTGGGTTTGGTGTGTGTTCATGGAGCATTCGACACAAAGGTGATTATATAGCAGAAGTAGAGAAAAAAAGGCATTTGTGGGGGCAGCTTCCTCATAATGCAAACTTCTTGTGAGACGGGTTCTTTCTAAACAGTAAATTCATCTGTGATTCTTACAAGTATTTCATCAACAACTGCCTATAGACACCCTGTGCTATGCAAGTAAACAGGAGCAACAAACTAATTTCTATTAAACATTTCCCAATGTTTTCAGCTCTGTGTCTTAAAGCCAAAGTGGTGGGAAGCTGGCAGCCATATGTAGGAGCTTTTGTTACAGTTCCTGTGGGGAGCAGTGAATCGAAGCCGAAAGCAACTTGTTACCTCCTCTTCTTATACACATTCAAAAATAGTTTTGCTAGTTTCAAAACACTTGTGTCACCCCCCATGATTTTCATTGGAACTTCTCATGGGTTTGTATCTACTCAGTACTGTATTCCTGAGAATTGAGTTAGGTAATCACTACGACTGTAACTGAATTACTCTGAACACCTGCAAGGCTTCAAGTTTTATCTAGGGTTTCTAGAAATCCACTGTATTGATAGTCCACTTGGCATGGACTTGTTCACAGCAGTGAACTGTTATGGTGCAGTGTCCAGCATTTAACATAACTTTTTGCATGATTAATCACTCTTCTGATAAAATGTCACTGTTTTCCTTCTGGGTTTGGACACTAAACAGACAAAGCCATGCTTTTGGTGTATGAGGTTATTACAGAACTTACTTTTTTTCCAACTTCAAGCCACCATTTTTTTCTGCAATACCTCGCTCAGAATTGTTATTTGTGAACATTTCTCTTAGTTTTCCCCAGTGGCAAGAGCTTGTTCTGTTCACTGTTTCTCCTTAAGAAATATGTACTTCTGCAATCTGACTGCATTTGGGCTTTTATATCTCAGATAGAAGAAAGTGAAGAGGAATGGGGGGTTCCTCATTGTCTGACACTTCGAGGTCAACACCAGTCCATCGTTGTTGCTGCAAGGTAATTCAGTGAGGAAAACATACATATATAAACCATATATCTGCAGCTTTCACAGTGGGACAGGTAAAAAAGCAGAGGCAGCATTTTATTTGGATTTTCTCCTAAAACAATTTCAAAAGCGTATTGTTTTCTGAAAGCCACCTGTTAAGAAACAAAACCTGAATGGGCAGAACAGATTGGTAACTGGGCAAGTTCGAACCAAACCTAAGTTACTAGGAGATAAAGCCTAGCATTTTCTGCCTGAATTCTTCACTATGAGGGTGATGAGACACTGGTGCAGGTTGCCCAGAGAAGTTGTGGCTGCCCCATCCCTGGTGGTGTTCAAGGCCAGGCTGGATGAGCAACCTGATGCAGTGGAAGGTGTCTCTGCCCATGGCAGGGGGGATGGAACTGGATGATCTTTTAAGGTTCCTTCCAACCCAAACCATTCCATGATTCTATATTTTATTTATTTGCAATAAAAGTAAGCTCAGATTGTGACTCTTTTTTAGCGTTTGCTTCCAGCCTGTATGAAATCGAATAAAACCTGAATTTTCATTGTTAGTACCCGCTCTGAAATGGACAAGTGGACTGAGGACATTCAGATGGCAATAGACCTGGCAGAGAAAAGCAGTGGCCCTGCCCCAGAGTTACTGGCTAGCAGCCCACCTGACAACAGTAAGTAAATGCTGGAGAGGAGGTTTTATTAATTTTTTTCAAGTATGATTGGTAATTGCTTCTGAGTAAAATGGTGAAAAATGCTGGCCACAGGTCAAACTGATACATCTGAAGCTGATTTTTATATGTATATATTTATATATGTGCAATTTTAATGTTCTTGTTGACGTTAGCAGAAAGTTTCACTGAATAGAGAAATGACTTAAGCTTAAAGATTCCAGGAACTATTTAACAAGATCTGGGCAGTGCCTGTCCTTGGAAGGTGTTAAAAGCAGCAACAAAGCACGGTAGTTAGTCTTTGATTCTAAAACATAAACCAGAAACATGTAAAAAGATATCTATTTAACATCTGCACAAAATTACTTTTAAAAGTGTGTTTTAGTTCACAATATTGTGGACAGAATTGATTTGTTTATTTTTTCCAATTATATATGTTGTTGCATAGAGGAAGAAAGATGCTTTTTCCCTGCATTTCATAGAGTCTCCTGATGAAACTACTGTAGACCAGGAATCTGAGGACGACCTCAGTGCATCCCGCACCTCACTCGAACGTCAGTCACCACACCGTGGCAACACTACGGTGCACGTCTGCTGGCACAGAAATACCAGTGTTTCAATGATCGACTTTAGTATTGCTGTGGAGGTATCTACCTCAGAACGATCTGAACTGCAGCTCCAGATTTGCTCTTGAATGACAATTTCCTTTTTGCTCCTCCTTAATAAGTGCGCTATTCCGTTGTCTCCTCCCTGTTCCATTGTCTTCTCCTGGGGAAGTTTCAGGCACACCTATTTAATTATCCTTAAAAGATGGCATAAACCATCAGTCAAGAAACACGTATCCACTCCTAGGTGCATCTTCATCATTTCAGTTAGAGCAGTAATTTTCATAGAAGTAACTGTCAAAAAAAAATGCTGATGCCCTTTAAAATTTAAAGCAAGTTGAACTGCTTAATGCTCTGTTATAGAGACATTAAGTCATTGCTTGAGCTGAAAGGATATTGTCTTTAGCTGCTGCAGCCAGTTTTACTTACATGTATTACTAACAAACATACTTTCTTTACCCAGCCATCTGTTCTGGAACCTTGTCTCATTGCTCAGTCTCATCTGCTTTTTCTTTATTTGCGTTTTCCACCTCAAAATGAAAATCCTTTTTTCCCTCCCCAGTCACAGCTAAGCCAACTCGATATGCATTCCTTAATTCTGTACTCAACAGACGAGCTGCAGGCATTGACTTTTCAAAGATTAAAATGAAAGACTCCCCATTCAGTGTAGGTTATAGGATGAGGTGGTAAGCCGGCTTAGGTGTTCTTCCTTCACTTAAGGGAGTCTCCAGAGAGCTCTGAGTATTTTATCAGTTCTCAACAAATGGAAATGTATGCTCAATGGAAATGGTAAAAGGAATTTTAAAGCTGAGAGTGGTCTTGCACTCACTGGGCTGCCCTCAGACATCAGGCTACCACTGTAGAGAAAGACACCTTGCTGATGCAGAACGCAGAGATGGAGGGGCAAACATAGTTACAGTTTGTGTAACTGCCTCAGTTTCTAAACACAAGGTGAGTTTGTTGCTGAAATACGACAGAGAAAATAATTCTTTAGTAGAAGACACTGACTGTAGGAGCCTCATGTCAATCCCATGCAGGTGGACTTTATGCTCTTTATACCCTTATGACCTGCAAGGGAGGAATAGTTCAGCACAGAACAAGGGCTTATTATAAATAGATGTGAAACTTAAACCAGTGACCAATTCTACCAATTAAACATTTAGCTAGGCAAATCTTTTGGCCTGAGATCAGTGCTCATTGTTCCTTATTTATGTTCCTCAAATGAATGCAAAAAAAGCAGCGAAGACCAAACAGACCCTAGAGACATACATTGTTCTGTGAAAACATTTTCATCTCCACTGCTCTTCCGTGCGTGGCAGGTTACTCTCATGCTCACGTCATTCTGTTGGTGGCTCTCACTTCAGCATTATCGTTTATTTTCTTTGTGTCTCTCCCTCCTTTCTGTCTCTCTCATGGTAGAAGATCCTCTCTCTGTCAGTGACTGTACTTCCCTACCTGCTGGACTGATCAGTGATCAGCGGCCTGTTCCCATTTCATATGTCTGCTGGTACCGAATGCAAAGCGTGTCCTTTTATGATATTCTCCAGAGTAATGAGGTAACAGAAAATTAAGGAGTACGCCTGTAACTTTGGGCAAGGAGGCACCAGTCCAGATATCAGAGAAGGGGATGATTTTAAAGCAAAGGCTTTATTACATGTCCAAGACTGGTGAAAACAGAACATTTTCAAGAGCATTTCCTTTGAAGTAGATACATCAGGACCACCAGACTTTGACTGTTGAGCTTTACAAATGAAGTTGTTAGCTTCTGCATTATATAAAGAGAACGATGTAAACAGCTATTTTGATCCACATGAGAGCCCTTACAGTCAGCAAAGAATGGGAAGGAATTAATTCACTTGAGACTTCCCCTTGATTTGCAAGACACAATGATACTGGACTTCTCATTGTTACAATGTGAAGAGAGTTTAGTGAGCCAGCCGTTAAATACTTGTACTTGGTTATGGCTTCCTCCTCCTTTTTTGTTAAAACATCTGGAATTCAGCTAAGACTAAGGTTAACAGTCCTTGCTTTTGAAATCTTTGAAAAGTTACCATGTGAACTCACTGGGTACTGAGAGCTCAATCTCTATCTGTGATTCTAAAGTATGTCATAATTTTCCTTTACATCGCAAGTTCATGTCAGATTTTCTGTTTCCATTCTAAGTATCATTTTAAAAAGAGCAAAGACAGACTAGAATAACAAGACTGATGTTTACTAATGTAATACTGAAGAGCCAGCTCAATTAAAACAAAAATAATGAGTATAGTAGCTTGAAGTTTTTGGAAGTACCCAGCTACAAGCAATATATATTAGATAAAATACTACTCAGAATAGAGCAATGCAGAAGAAATATATACCCATTCAACCAAGACATATTCACCTACAAGAAGGTCACATACAAGCAGATAAAGGCAGGTGATTTTTCTTACAATAACTGAACTGCGGGTACCCTTCACTGTTTTATTTGGCTCCTTCTGATCTGTTTCAGAACCAGCTGTCTGGAAATCTCCTCAGAAAATTCAAGAACAGCAACGGGTGGCAGAAGCTTTGGGTGGTGTTCACCAACTTCTGTATGTTCTTCTATAAATCGCATCAGGTAACAGACAGCACAAGGGGAGGGGGGAAAGACTGGAAGAGACCTTTTGGTTTTTCAAAAAGGAGGGAGAGAAAAGCATTCATCAGTCAGGGGTGCTGTAGGCGAGAGAAGCAGGTGCACTGGTCATGGCTGAGTAGCGGGTCGACCGTGGAGCAGAGCCTTTTCTCTGTCTGCTTGCTTGGCGGTTAAAGAACACAGATTTCTTCCCTGAAACTTTTATCAGTTACAGTCTGTGTCATCCCCAAAAGCACAACAGATACCACTGCTGCTCAGAAACTGTGGTGTGGGTTTTAACAAGTTTGCTTGCATAGAAAATCTGAGATTATTACAATTGAAGACCTGATAGTGACTTACCAATTTAGTTCACCATTGTGGACGCTTAGGTCAAGTCAAACGAGAGAACAGTGGCCAGTGATTAATCCATATTAGCAAACATTCCACTGCAAAAGTCTACAATCTGTTGGGACATTTGAAGCTCTGTATTCAAGGAGGACATAAACACAAAATAAGTCAAATTGCTACATCATACTTTCATTACTGTAGAAATCCTTACTGATAGTTTCTGCACTAAAAGAAAAATACTTGTAGAATATTGATTCTCCCCCTCTGCTCCGCTCTCATGAGACCCCACCTGCAATACTGTGTGCAGTTTCAGGGCCCCCAGCACAAGACAGAAGTGCACCTATTGGAGCAAGTCCAGAGAAAGCCCACAAAGGTGATCAGAAGGCTGGAGCAGCTCTCCCATGGAGACAGGCTGAGAGTGCTGGGCTTGTTCAGCCTGGAGAAAACTCTGAGAAGACCTTCTAGCAGCCTTCCAGTACCAAGGGGGGCTAAAAGAAAGCTGTGGAGGGATTTTTTTATGAGAGCATGTAGGGATAGGACAAGGGGAAATTATTTTAAACTGAAAGAGGAAAGACTTAGATTAGACATTAGGAAGAAATTTTTTCACTTCCCAGTTCCAGTGCACATGTGTGCTGATGCCAATTGATGGGGCTTTATGTTTGTCAGCTTGAAAGCAGTGAATGGTCGAGATTTCAGACAACTTTCTCATGAGGAAATAGAGATGGATCAGCCTGCAGCAGATCCTTGTGAGAAGAATCTATAAAGATAGGCAAGCTGAAACTGCAAGACAATTAAGCTCAGTGTGATTGTATAAAGTTAGTATTTTTTCATACATGTGAGGAAACATCAGTGATGAACTTCAAATGAGTGCGTATGTGTCTTCAATTTTATGTGCTCTCTTTACTTAAGAGCATTTGACCATAGAGCATTTTTTGTTATTTCTTTTCAGGACAATCATCCTTTAGCCAGCCTTCCTTTATTGGGATATTCACTTACCATCCCTTCTGAATCTGAAAACATTCACAAAGATTATGTGTTCAAGCTGCATTTCAAGTCCCACGTGTACTACTTCAGGGCTGAAAGTGAATATACTTTCGAAAGGTAAGTTGGTCTTCTGTGAGAGGGAAGTTGGTAGAATTCCAGGAGGTCTGTAGATGGTTAGTAGATTCCAAAGGAGGTAAGTAGAATGGAAGTTTAAGTAAGTAAATTGATTCAGTAATAGAGGCACATAGTTCAGCAAAATGAGAGAAAGAACCCTTTAAAATTCAGAAGACCTTTTAAATCTGGTAACTTTAGAACCAAGAGGTTGGGTTTGATGATGTGATGGTTGTGACTGATTAGTGTCACACTAATCAGTCTATTACACTACTGATTAGTGTAGTAATCATTACAAAACAAGAATTACCCAGTCAAAATTGATCAGGTTGGCTCTGTGTCTCACACTTAAGCAAGCATGTAAACATTGCAGAATCATAGAATAGTTAGGGTTGGAAAGGACCTTAAGATCACCTAGTTCCCACCCCTCTTGCCATGGTCAGGGACATTTCCCACTAAACCATGCCACCTAAGGCTCTGTCCAACCTGGCCTTGAACACCGCCAGCAATGGAGCATTCACAACTTCCCTGGGCAACCCATTCCAGTGCCTCACCACCATCACAATAAATATTTCCTTCCTTATATCCAATCTAAACTTCTCCTGTTTAAGTTTGAACCGGTTACCCCTTGTCCTGTCAGTACAGGTCCTCCTCAGCATCCGTATAGCCCCCCTTCAGATACTGGAAGGCTGCTATGAGGTCTCCACACAGCTTTCTCTCTTCTCCAGGCCCCAGCTTTCTCAGCCTATCTTCATACAGGAGGTGCTCCGGTTCCCTGATTGTCCTCGTGGCCCTCCTTGGGACTTGTTCCAACAATTCCATGTCCATTTTATGTTGAGGACACCAGAACTGTGCACAATACTCGAAATGGGTCTCACAAGGGCAGAGCAGAGGGGCAGGATCATCTCCTTTGACCTGCTGGTCACGCTTCTTTTGATGCGGCCCAGGATACAGTTAGCTTTTGGAGCTGCAAGAGCACTCTGCCAGCTCATGCTCATTTTCTCATCAACCAACACCCAAGTCCTTCTCTGCAGGGCTGCTCTGAATCTCTTCTCTGCCCAACCTGTGACTGTGCCTGGGATTGCTCCGACCCAGGTGTAGGAAACTCCTACTATAATAATAAAACTCTTACTATGTGTTTATGCCACATCAGCATGGAATTTTTATACCTCCTAGTGAATTTCAGATACATGGAAAGCCAGGAACCATATCCTGCTCCTCCTAAACGTAGTTTGAGGTTGTTCATACTGAGCACTAACTTAACTCTTTTACATGACACATTTAACGTCAAAAATCTTAATGTCATCACTTACTGAAGAAAACTATTTTGACTTTTTAGCCGTATCAGTCTAAAAGTAAAAATTAGGCAAATTATGGGAAAGAGATAATAAGTAGAACAGGGGAAAGCACAAAAGCCCCTTTTCAGTTCTAGGAAAAAGAAGTAGGAACTGCAGCTAAATTACGTTTTTCACTCTAGAATAAAGAATGGCTGGTTGTGACTGGTCATCACTTGGCCTATCCAGAAAAAAAAAGTAAAGGAGACTGGGTGTCTGCAGAATTAGTAAACCCTAAGTTCATGATTTTTGGGGGGGTTTAAACTTTCTTTTGTATATGCATTTTTCAGTCACTTGGATTTAGATCCTCTTGCCTTCGGCTAGACTTAGGAGTGAAATAGATGCTTCTGTAGGCACTGGAAATAAAACACTGTACAACCGGTAGTGCAGACTGTACCTTTCAAGAAATCTATCCTACGGAATTGACCATTCTTTTGCTTGTGTCTCCTCCCAGATGGATGGAAGTGATCCGAAGTGCCACCAGCTCTGCCTCTCGCACCCGAGCTCTGAGTCATAAAGAGCCTCACGCCTATTGACGGCTAAACAAGCTGCCGTGTTGATTGTCCAGCAGCTGCTGATTTTCTAGAGGACATTTAAAATTCTTGCCTCCTTCCAAGTTTAGGAAAACTTACAGTTTGGTAAAAGCAAAGAAACAAAAATCAATGTGGTTTTGCAGAAACCGTTGCAATTCCTCAGCAAAACTAATGTAAGTTCTCCGTATGTTCAGGCTAGCGTACCACCATCCCAGTGGCTGCGGTTCATTTCATGTCTTGTATTTTGTCATTCTGTGCTGTTTTTAGCTTGTGCCAGTATTAAAATATTGTCCTTATTAGAGTGCCAAATGCCAAAAGATGTTTTGTTGCCTCAAAGATTGCACCTAAAACAAAAAGAAAAGATGACTTCACAATCTGAACACTTTCTCCTCTGAGGCAAACACTATTTCTTCTCTTTTCATAAAAATATATTATTATTTTTTTTTACCATGTTAATCTGTAGACTGCTGGATTTTTAAATGTAGATGGACTTTCACAGTATAGAATATAATTATATATACAGCAAGCAGTCTAACAGGAATGAGATAACTTTCAGATTTCATCTTTTTCCCCCCAGTCTTTCTACATTTAGTCAGCAAGGAATTACTAACTTTCTATCATCTTTAACGAGGAAACAGTTTACAGCTCATTCTCATTTCCCTTTGAGGTTACAAACCCATGTGGTATAAATAAAGAGTAGGATCCGTATCTAACCCTTTCCTTGGTGCAAGTTGACCAAACTGTTCATCTGTTGGCTTTGAAAAGTGAATACTACTTACAAGATGACAACTTTTTAAAATAATCCAGTGCAATATTATTTGGGCTGATGATGTACTGTGAATGGTATGTACAAGGAGAAATTAAAGGCTGTGGTGACATTCTGCTGTTTGTTTGAAAGAAAACCTGTATGCTGTGAGAACTGCAGCTATTTGTGATTGATTCGGAGAGTGTTTTGGTAATGCTGTAAGCTGGGGATGCCCCTGAAGCCCCAGGTTTCACCTCCTGGCATGATTTTTAGTTTCTGGTTGGAGTTTCAGTCTCTCTCTCCTTAAGTGATCAGTAGAGAGAGAGAACAGCAATTCCACCCATTTCACATACCCAGCTTTACCATTAGTTAACACCCTGGTTTCAATAAGCTGTTGCCCCCTCAAAAGCTTGGCAGCACTAAGTCTGCTATGCTTAGGTGCTTTGCCTTATGTTTAAAGAAACGCTTTGTCATGCGGGTGATGTAAAACTCCCATGAACGCAAGTTCAACATGCTGGAAATACACCTACCCTATTCAGGACCTCGAGGAGACAGAGCTAGGCAGAGCAGCCTGGACATGGGGAACAAAGCTGGGACTATTCTACCCCTACTTTCTTTTCATCTAGCTCTTCACTTTGTTAATGGCTTAGCTATGATGTGCAATGTATAAAATGGCTGGCAGCTTTGCTTGTAACAAAAGGGAATAAAATACCTCACAACATGATCATACCTATTCCTGTTTTAAGACAGCAAAGCTTTCTTCATGTCCCTCAAACAAAGGTACATGCAGACTCCCGTCCAAGGAGAGGGAGGGCTCCTAACCCCCTGTGACAAGCAGCAGTCCCCATGGCCAACTTGCATGCCCCTGGCAAAGGGAAACAAGTATTTCTGCATGGTTCCTTTGGCTGTGTGGAAACCTTCCCACTCCTGGACAGGTAAGGAGAAGGGCAACTGCAACAAGTTACCTGTTTCTCCTGATCAGTACTGATACAATGATCACATCTACCCTCTGGCATCACCTCTGCTTATGGCATGAAGGACAAACTTAGCAGTTAGGTCAAAAAAGATCTGAAGACATTTTGTGCCAGTGTCAGCTTATCCAGTTCCAAGGCTTATTCAGTAGGGCCAAAGCAAGTGAATTCAACAGCCTCAGCATACCAACATCCAGGAACTAGCACTTCAGCACCAACTGGGAACCTGAAGAAGGCGCTAGTGATAAGACAGGGGCAGCTCACAGCAGAGATTACCAACAACTTGACAGTATTGTGCAGGCAGAGAGCAGAGGCAGGCTGTACCTGCAATTTCATAGGATGCACTAGATTCAGGAGTTTCACCTTTTTGTATTAGTTTTTTACATATAGAAAATAAGTTTCAAGTAAGATAGATTTTCTTCTTCTTCCTTCCCTACGAGAGTAATTCCTTTTTTTCCTTTTTTAATGGAACCAGTTGAACTGCCCTCATTTGTCAGCATTTCCTAGTTCTTTATTCCAAAGGTTAACTTGAAGCTGAAAGTGAACAGTAAGCGAATATCTATCTTGATGATTGACAGTCATATCTTACAATCAGTTGAAGTCTGTATGTATGGATAAAACTTGCAGTTTACTAGAAAGCTGTGAGACTTAAGCAGTTTCTTCTAACCTTAATTCACAGCATATTGTTGGCCATCCCATCCAGTGGGGCACAAACATAGGTCACAGTGTGTCCCTGGGGAGCAGCGAAGACTAAATAGTTTTCCTGTTGCAGCAGTGAGAAAACCTCAAACTGATCACTAAGAGATTTACTGTTGGTGCTGATATTACTCACCATGAATAACCGGTTTCTTCTTCAAATGATAAACAAAAGCAAAACAGGAGCCTTATTACCTTAGGAAGTTGCAGCGCACACAGTGGGCTCAGCAAAGCCTGGACTCCTGGGGATCTTCTTCCACAGGAATAAGCAGCTCCATCATTTCTCCGGTTTCCAACTTAACCTCCATTAGGACATGACTTTATCGCTATTCCTCACAAAATTTTAACTAAACACTGTTGAGATGTCAGTGCCTTTGTGTCATAAATTCAGCTAAAGCCTGATGAAAATGACAGACTGAAAGACAAGGGAGCAGGCAAAGGAAAAGTTGCTGTGATTGCAGAAATCTAGATAAAGGTCTCTGACTAGAAAGAAAAGGGCTTGCAAGGAAAGAGACAAAACCAGGTGCACTATCCTACTATTACATCAGCCAAGAGCAAAACAGAGAAACAAGCACAACCTGAAAAAAACCATTTTGAGCATTTTTTCCTTTTTATAGAGGACCAATTATGTGGTCTTTTCCCTCAAAACGTAGGGATGGCCATACAGGGACTCAACAGTTGCTAGAGCACAGATATGCCCCTTCCTGCCTCTCCACCAAGGACACAGTAAAGTTGGTGGGGTTAAAAACAACCCACAGCATACATGTTTTTTAATAGCAGATGTTAATGAAATGTAATTACAGGAGTACAGCTGTCACATGGTTTGTCACAGGTTACATGAGCACTTATGGATGCAATATTTGGGGTTCCATTAATGCAACTTGACACAAGCTCTTCATCAGTGTCACTGGGCTGGTAGGATGCAGAATACGAAGCAAGTTTTAAATCACTGCCCTCTGTAAATGCACACTGTCTTGCTATAGGACTAACTGTAATACAGAGTTGCAAATATTTAACTGAGACTGTACACTAACAGTCACTCGTGTGGAGAGAAGAATCCACCTTAACCAACAAAAGAACTAAACTTCCCACATGGTTAGACCATCTGTCAGAAATAAGCTTATCCCAATGGCAAAAAACATTCTCAGTGCTCATGAAGTGTTTGAGTTTATGCAAGAGTTTTGTCCTGTACAAATTCTAAGGTTATTACAGCTATAACCTGATCACCAATTTATAACCTTTCTGCTTAGCATTACCAATGCAGGGACAATAGGTGAGGTAGAGCCCCACAGGAGCATCGCCTTCTGGGAAGAGAGCCCCAAATCTCATCTTACTAACCACTCAGATGGCAAGATTTCATTAAACTTGTCCTTCTTTATTTCTAGGTCACATAGTTAATAAGTTTTATTATGTCGGTGTAGAGTGACAAAAGCAAAACTTAAATACACGGTTATAAACAGACAGCAATATTACGTAAACCCACATACACACTGGAATCATCCTCTGTAATCATGCTTTCCAAGAAGGCAGGAAACCATCGCAGACACTTTGTCCACTGCAGATGCTCGCAGATCTGAAAACCACTTAAAAAGAGCAAGCTTGCAGGTTTGTGCTATACTTCAAGCTCCTTCCCAGCAACTTAGAAAAATAATTAGCGATTGTACTGATCCTGGCGTTATCCCCATGCTTCTTAGCTATTCTGGTAATGTTCCTGCAGTGACATATTTGAAGGCAAAATACACTTCCTTAAAAGTAAGGCTAATGTAAAACTATTACACACTGATAGCATGTTGTTAAAAAGAAAATACAGAATGCCACGTGAAGTAGTAAGAGCTAAACGCTTCACAAGCACACTGAAAGCGGAGGCAGGTGAAGGAGTTCCAGTGGATATAAGAGGAACAGAACTCACAGTAGTAACTGCTTTGCAGGTAAGTGCCAATGCACACGCTCTTACCTTCCCTCTGTACCACGAGGGTGCAACATCAGAGGTAAATCATTCCACACTAACTGGTTCATCTGTCCATACTGATGTGGATGTACACAAAATGTTTTGAGCTGCAAAGGAACTGTGGCTCTTCAGAGGAAGAGCTGCTCTGTTAGCACACCAAACTCATTCAGAATGACAGCGATCATGACAACCTTTAGTAAACTGGTGATCAACAAAGTGCAACTGCATGGAAAATTAAGTTAAAAAAATAGATTACACATCTGATACTTACAAAAAGCGAGCCTTCAGTTCAAATGACTGATTTTGTTCTCTTTAAACAGTGAGTTTATTTAATGCCTGATCTTGAAATCCCTGACAAATATGCAGTTCCACTAACTTAAATGTTTGCATAAATAGGGCTAGCTTGTCGCTTAGTATATTCAAGACTAAGTGAAGTACTACCTGCACAGAAAAATCATCAGTGCAACATTATAACACAGACATGATTTTAGCATAAAATAACCTCTTAAAATATCAACACGCTTCTTTTTCTCTCAGAAACTGAGGACAAGCTTCTTTCAAACAAAGCTTCCCTTCTCTTACCAATATAGATTCGGTTTTTAAAGCATCCATACTTTCCAAAGCAAGTGATTGTAATTTTACATTCAAGATAAAGCACATTTTGCAGTGAATCTCAGTTTAAGATAGTCTATATTTAAATACCCTATATATCACATATAAAAATACACATCTCTACCATAAATGAGGTCTTGTCTTTTCTTAAACGTCCCAGCCTTCTGGCCAATTGCCCTTGCTGTAGCTCTTGCACATCTTAAGCTCCCAAACCAGAGGACACATTCACCAAGCAAATTTTGCCACAAGCTACTCCGAGAAGTATTTCCTCAACATACAGTCCTGGAACACAACTGAAATGCAACTCAAAAACTAAATGTGCATATAACTTTTTAAATGATTGTTCAAAAACAGCATACCTTGCAATTTCATTTAATTTTCTGATTGAGAAATTCTTGAGGTTTCAGCCAGCACCATAAAATTAACTTCCCCACTAAATCTCTGAGCTCTGTGCATCTTCAAGTGCACTCACTTTAATTTAAAATCCTAACATGAACAGATGACTGGAGAAAAGCTTCTGTTAATCTACCTGTATTTCAAATGCACACACAATTTGTTTCTGTATGTTGTAACAGCGTGTATTTACTGAAGGGCTGAATGTTCTGTTACTGAGATCTCACAGATAAGTTTCCCATGGCACTGTATTCAGGGGAGCATTTCACAATAGCAGAGCTAAATTTGCTTCCTCACGGATAAGCCTAGCCTTAATGTTTAAGAGCACAAAAGCCAGCGTATTTAAAGATTAATAAAAGAGGAATTATAAACCATTGCTCAAATTTAGGCATCATTCAATTTACCTTAAATCCATGTAGCCATAAAGAAAAAACACTACCTCGCTACACTGGCAACTATCTTGTGTCTAAGAACACTGGTTAGAGAACAAGTGTGTGTCCACTCATTTCTTCAAACGTGTTTCAACCAGGTCAGAAGTTCATAGCTCCAGTGTCCTCATACTGTTAAATTATTACATTAATAATTAAGGCAATTTATATGCATAGAATGAGGGCGATATGAAGTTCTGCAGGGACACCTCACCAGCTTCCAGACTGCTTAGATAAGCTGGGTCTTTGCGTACCAAGGCAGGTACTTTTAGAAAGTTTTAATCCTTTTCCTTCCAAAATCCGTATTTTTTTTTTAATTAAACAGGTAAGTTACCTCACTGTCATGTAAAACGT
Organism: Forpus xanthops; assembly: GCA_032466535.1. Lineage (NCBI taxonomy): Eukaryota > Metazoa > Chordata > Aves > Psittaciformes > Psittacidae > Forpus > Forpus xanthops. Next base: position 31,214 of record JASSUY010029953.1, read on the forward strand.
AAACCCATCAATTTCTTTATTAAAACAAAGCAAAACAGTTCTCCTAGCTACAAGGATAAGCAGCACCTGAATATAGCTTTGGTGAAGAAAACCTAAGATGACCCTAGAGTAATAGTGTGAAAAAAACAAAATGCTGCCCAATCAGCAGTGTATGTCACTAATATTACTGCTTCTAATGATTATAAAATATTAAGTCAGCTACTAGGAGCACTCAGAACAGTGGAAATCTCAAAATCTGGCCTTTTTTTCTGGGGAGACAAGTAATAGGACATGGCATACACCACTGCAGCCTTTCTGTCCAATAGCCATCACTTCCAATAAAGAGACACACAGATTTAGGCAGCAAGACCAAATATTGAGTCTGTGGATAATTTCTCTTTTATACTGCAAGATCATCATTTTAATGATAAAAATAGGCATGAAGATGAAATTCATTCCACCGTCTCAGAGCTCAGAGCCAACATCTTATGGAAATCTTTCAGAATAAATGAAGGTAATATTTATTTGCGTGAGCATTCAAACATGGTCTGGTGAAAAAAGGATTGTATCTGAATTTCACTACAAGCTTCACAAACACCTATTACTAAAAGTGAACAATACACAGTGTTCAGAATTTGCATTGGCACAATTTAAAACTGTAAAACTAAAAGAGCTTATTGTTTAGGAAAACAATCATTTAAACTTAAAGTTTTGAGAGACAAGGTGAATTAAAACAACTAGAAATAGTACCATAATTAGAAAGTCACGCTCAGGATATCGATTAAGGAGGAAGAAATACTGGAGGAATAAAATTGTGTCTTTGCCGAGGTACTAGTAGAAGGGTCCATGGTATAGGATTAACTCTTTCAATGGCAAATCCTTCACATACTAAAATCAAACCAAGAGTCACTTATCACAGAGTTCAAAATTTACATGTAATAAAGGCAAGGCAATACTCAGTTATGGCCTGTCAAATATTTACCCCACTAACATTATCTACAAAAGCACTTTACCATTTTGTACACAGTGATTCCTTATCCACGTTGAAAGGCTTTCAGTTAAAAAAGACATTATATACATATACACAATTCCAACATACGCCGTCTCCCAGTGGAATACCTGAGGTTTCTCAATATCTTCAATTTCTCTATCACAAACCTAAATATACATTTCAGATTTTACAAAAAGTCACTGCCCTGGAATATGTGCATTATAATTTTTTAAAAAATTATAGCTTTAAGTTGCTGAAAAGGACTGCCTCCATCCGAGAGACTTCCTTTTCACTCTTGTATGTTTAGGAATGTCCTTCCACCAAAGGGCATTCCAACGACAGAGGAGGAGAGCAACATTAGGGTGTACGCCTTCATTGCAGATACTATGGGATTTCAGTTGTCTTAGAAAAATCAGGAACAGTAGGTCAGTAGGATGAAGTACTTCCTCCAGCTAGTGAGTATCTGAAGGAGAAAAGAAACAGTTATTGATGTGATTTTCAGAAAGGCATTCTGCAACAACCAGCAACAGAAAGTCCATTTTATGCTGCTGAAGTTCCAGCCTTTCTCATAGAATCACAGAATGGTTTGGGTGGGAAGGGACCTTGAAGACCATCTGGTGCCAATCCCCCTACCACAGGCAGGGACACCTCCTGCTAGACCAGGTTGCTCAAAGCCCTGTCCAACCTGGCCTTGAACACCGCTGGGGGTGAGGCAGCCACAACTTCTCTGGGCAAACTGCCTCAGTGTCTTGCCACTCTTATAGTAGAAGCAAGCACTTAATTTCTATTCAAAGGAAGTTATTTCAATTTCACACTAGCCAAATATTTGCATAATCAGATCTGCAGTTTCCTGTAAACTTTAGGGAAATAATTTCATTACCTCTGAAGCCTCTGCACAAGGTGCGACACCAAATTATCTGCAATGCCCGGACAAGCCTCTTCAGCTAAATAAATAGCCTTTCTCAGTTCCTCTATGGAATCTGCGTTACCACCATACACTTCACTCTTCTCTTTCAACTGAAAGAAAACCAGGAAGAGATTCATTAATAAGAGATTCATACATAATTCTAGAAACAATATAAAGCAAAACCTCATGAGGAAGTGACCAGCAGTGTTCATAATGCCAGGATTTGACTTTCATTATACACCTTCACGTCCTGAAGACCTTTTTCACCCTGAAGTTAGTCTTTGCAGTAGTTACCAGGATGTCAATCATCTTCACAAGTATTCCATCATTCACATAGCCTTTTCAATTGAAAAGTTACAAAGTATTCCAAGAAAGATGCATTATTTACACGCGCCGCTTACCCGTAGCTGGGTAATTTCAAGAGGTACTGCTTATACATACTCACTATAATATACATACTTTTACATCTATATGTATACACTGCAGATGCACTTGTGCAAACACTGATGGAAAATGTTTTCACCTTATCACCTCTATTAACAGGGTACTCTGAGTACTCTCCCATTTTCCCCCCAGCCCCCCAAGCAAAGGATCCCACAACCAGCCAGGAACTGAGGGCTGAGAAGGAAGGTCTCAGTGTCTCACTAAGACTTCTTAGGGAGAGTAGTTGGTTTTCTATGCCAAAAGCTTTGACACCTTCATGATGAAGAAAAGCTCAAATGGGCAGCTTTGTTCTTTCTGGAGGAGATCCATGGAGCAACTCTCTAACCTAACTTGCAATAATTCCTGATGGTGCAGATATCTGTGGTTTGAATGCTAAATAAATGGAGCACTGAAAATGTAACATGAGGCTTCTCCCAAACAGCAGTGACAGTGACTATGCCCATAAGAAAAAGGAAACCGTGAAACAAGATTCCAGAACAGTCTCGAAAGTTGTGGGTATCCTCCAGAAGTTGCAGGGAACAGGAGTCTGAAGTACGAATTAAACAGCAGATACCATCTTCTCATATGGCATAAAAAGATACAAGTGTGTGAGGAAAAAAACCCATCTGTAGCCTCTACAGGTTATAGAGATGAAAGTATATGGCAATTTGAATAAGGATGGTAGTGAAAAATATTTGTGTTGCTACACCAGTGCTGGGGAAATCATACACTCACAGGGATCAGCAAATGGCAACTAAAAGAATGACACTCAAAAGGACAGGAAGCAAGAAAGGTAAAGAATGACAGAGCAGCTAGTTAGCAATATCATGGGAAGGAAGAACTCGGAGCAGAGATTTCTAGAAATCACGCAATAAAGGGCATGGTGATGAGAAAATGAAAAATAAAGAATGAAAATGGAAGATGGAGTGTGGATGACACTGGGTGCGGGACCTGTATCATGCTTGGTATTGGAAAAGGAGAAGGAAGACCTTAAAGAAGACACATAAACAGAAAAACATCTGGAAGATGGAAGGGTAGAGAACTGAAAGAAAAATTGCAAATAGAGGCAAGCAAGTGGATAATACGTGAAGAACTGCAATGAAGAATGACAGGAAAAAATAAACCCCCATTTAAAGTGTTCCTCCGCTCTGCACAGGAGAATGTCAGGCTGACTTAATACTGGAGTCTGACTAACCAATACAGAGGACATCCCCTTTAAATAATTCTAATTGCTTTATCACACTGAATGTTTTTCATATTCATTGCTTTAGGCTACCCTGGTTGATGCTGCTACAACGCACATGAAGTACTATTAGAAGCAGAACAAAGATCTTAATAGCAGGCATACATGAAAGCAAAGGGTACAGCTAAAGCTGTAATACATTATGCTCCAAATAAGTTGTAGAAACCTTGGGCATCATTCATTGTATTTTTCCATTTTTCAGAAATGTAAATACTGGACCTGTTAAGTTTCAAAGCAATAACTTACCTCTGCAAATAAAGGGGATATAACTGTAGACAGACATTGGGACAGAGGCCTCTTTGTGATATCCTTTTCCTTTAAAGAAAACAAAATTCTGATCAATTTTATTTCTAGAGAAAAGCATCCTCATTATATTCTGTTACTAATTAAATAAAAAAGGTAGTTCCAACATGCTACAGTTATTTGAGGCTACAGCACCTCAAACACATGTAAGCTCGAAATTGAAGAGAAAAAGGCAAACACTAATACCCATACACCCAATCCTATTGAGCAGGTACTAAATCACAGACATGCTGATATTTACTAGGTTCCTCCCATATCATACAATATTTTCCTTTTACTTCTCCTGTTCTGATAAGAACACACACAGAGAATTTTCACAGCTGGCGTAGCAACCACCTGCCCTAGTTATACAGGCTGCCGAAAATATGATGGAGCAGCTCCTAAAAGTCCCTTAGTCTGGATTGAGGTCTATTTTGGGTTTTTTTGAGGGGCCTGTGGGTTTTGTTGCGGGTTGTTATGGTTGGTTTAGTTTTGGATTTTTTTTTTGGTTTCGGATACATGCACATCCTGTTCTTGCTACACTGAAGTCTTTTTTCTTAAGTGACCAGAAGGCCTCCCCCAAACTGCTAGCTTTGTACCGCACTGGTTTAAGTTCACTTTACGAAAGGAAGCTTTTTAAGATGAAGTACTGCCTGCTCTTCCTCCAGGCCTGATATTTCACAAGCTACAGAAAAAGGACGCATTTACAGAATACCCAAACATCAGAACTTACTCAAAGCATTTTGTGAAAGGCAACTGCCAAATAAATATGCATTTTTAGCAAAAGTTCTGAAAACTTCACAATTTAAATGCTTTTCAAGGTGTGAAAGAAAAATCACTCCAACTAAATTACTAAAGCAAGAATTATCTCCTGGTATAATGTAGCCAATATTTCCAGCACCTTATTTCTTTGTAACTCCAGAGGCTGGGCTGCTCCATTCTCTAGATTCTTGGGGTCTTTTTCTCTTATTGTGAAGATCCACTCTCCTGCATCACTCCCACCGGAAGCCTGGCCATCCTGTTCACTTCAAGGGAGGGAAAACAAATACAAAAAGTTTTATTACCTACACCTCACTGTCCATTTCCATTCAATATACACACTAAACATATAAACTACAGTCAAGACCAAAATCAGGATTCAGTTGCACAGGCCAATCAGTATAAAGACAAGTATGAAAAGTGATTGTACTTTTGGGGAAAATAAAAAGGAAAAAAACAAAGACACAAAAAAAAAAACAAAGATACTTCACTAGAAGTGAAATTAACTGCAAAGAGAAAAAGGGGCATTACAGATTTAAAGCATTTTCCCAAGTTATATAAGCCAACTAACATGAAGAGTTCTATTGCTATCTGAAAACTGGCTTTAGTGGAGTACCTCAAATCGTGAGGGAAGGGGAGAAATATTAGAAGACTTAATTCCCATTTTTGCCTAAGAAAACAGTACAGACTCTACCTCAGAATACCTCCAAGGAACACAGTTCATGCCCATCAGCAAGGTAAATTTCCCACTTAAAAAAAAGTGCCCAAAAACATACAGGTATGTCATGGCTTTAAACTGGAAGACCATAAAAAAAAAATAAATCAAATTTTTGCCTCATTTTCTGGGGCTAACATAGTAGTTTTTTCTGTAATTTCTGCTATGTTAAAAGAACAAAAACATTTATGCTGACGCTAATCAATCACTTCATTACATTTCTCCACTCATTACCATAAATACCCTTTTCTCAGTTCATTGCTGCCTGATCTGTGAATTAAAAATTATCTGCAAGAAAACTGCCAATTAAAAGGGTTGTATAAAAAGTACTTGGAGCAGACTACCAAGTCAAAAAGCATGTAATCAGTGTAAGAAAACTCTCCAAGGTTTCTGCTTGAAGTCGCATGTAACTTCTAGCTGTCATTGAAAGAGGCAGTTCTACCTTCCTGGTATACATTAGCTCTAGTAAGTTGAACTAACAGAAAAATATTTACCAATTTGGAAAGTTAGCATTCCAGCATGCCAAATCAACTTGCTCTTTTGTAACACCTAATACGGGAGCTGCTGGAGACAGAGGAGGGGAAACCAGGCTTTGACATAACATTAGATTGCCTCATAAGCACTAAATAACCATTCTAGTTTGACTACTATCCTATGACAAGCTATAAAAGCTTATATCCCACAGAACATGAACTGTAACCTCAAAGATCAGTTAGTAACTGATCTGAAATCAGCTTTAGGACTAGTAATTTACCTTTCAACTCAGACATGGTTTGGGGCTGAAACTGTGATCACTGGAAGGCATGAAGCGATTATTAATGTAGGACAAACACACTGCTGTAATAGCAGCCAAGAAATCATAACCAGGCTGATGCTTGCCATTAGCACATGGGCTGGAATTGCAGAGAATAGCTGTGTATTCTTTATTATGAGAAAGTTAATCCATTTGTGCACAAATTGTGACAATCCCTTCACTTGATATTCAGAAGTATGTAAACTGATCATACCCACTATTTTAAAAATTACTCTTAGACCCACAAAGTTAAAAGCTAACAGAGTCGTAATTATTTGTCACTTGATTTCCTAAGGAAACACATGAATCTATTGCACATGTCCATCAAACTTTGATGGGAGAGAAGGAAAAACTGCAGAGGAAAAAAAAACTAGAACTATTCACATTTCTCCTTTTTCAATAAATAATTTGACATTTCATGACTATACACTGCAACTGCCCAATTGACTAGGTCAGTAAATACTTCGCATTGAAAAACCTAGGTAATATGGTTTGTACCCCAAAACCCCATTAGCAGGGAAGCACTGTCCACTAATTCCCTCTTATATGCAACGATACACTTCTGCCTTTTTACTGAGATAGCCAACCTGCCACCACAGAGATAACTCCCTTCCTTAGGTGACCATTGGCACACACAGCACAGTACATGTGCACACTGCTGCTGGACTATGCAGGGCAAGGCCCACCTTCCGCACAACAGGCAGAACAGTTGGTCTTATGTCTAGGAAGGACCCTAGACCCTAAATAAAAGAGAAGGTAGTATGGAATAGGGGACAGAACAGCTCTCAGTGTCTGTGACTTGCATAAAATCCCTTGCAATACTGAAATTAAGATTTTATTAGTTCACCAAGAATGTTAAGCTGAAAAACTGTAAATAACAGAAGACAGAAATGTGCTCAAAATAATTACTTGGCTCCTATATTTACTAAGGATATTTTAAAATCTCAAACTTACGTATCCGAGTCATCAGAACTGGAGTCATCGTGACTTTGTTCAGCTTTCCACCTCTTGTGCCTATCGATAAGGTCAGTCAGATAGGAGGTTTTCTTTGAGTTTCGTAAAATAAATTTGTGTTTTAGAAGCTCTTTTGCAGTGGGTCTCTTAGAAAAAGAAAAACAAAATAGTATTTCTTTAGTGCATTTGAGAGTGCCAAGGGACTCCCTCCAAAAAGATTAAGTAATCCAAACTTCAGTTGTGATAGAAATGAGATTTTAAATAAAGTACCAAAACCAAAAGGTGAAAAACAAATCACAATGCTGCTGATACATTGCCCTGTATTAGAAAAACTGAACTGCTCTTTTTCCTGTAATTCATGTGAACTGGTCAGGTTCACTACTATACACTTACAAACAGATGGAACTCACAAAGCTTGGGTCCTTGTTTAAGCAGGCCTCAACAAATTCCTTGAGGGATTTACTGAAGTTTCCTTCCAGCGTTGGGGGATTGTTCTTAGGAATGAGGAACAAAACCTTCATTGGATGCAGCTCTGAATGAGGCGGCTCTCCTTTTGCAAGTTCTATGGCTGTTATGCCTAATGACCAGATATCTGCCTGAAAGAAAAAAAGGCTTTTAAGATTAGTTTGGAGAATCATTTGCTCTCCCCTCAGTGGGATGGGGGGAAGAGAATAGAAAGGGTAAAAGTGAGGAAACTTGAGTGTTAAGAACAGTTTCATAACCAATAATAGTAGTAATAATAATATAATTTGTAATGAAAAGGAAAACAACAAAGAGAGAAAGGTAAGACCCAAGACAAGTAATGCGAATAAAAACGATTGCTCATCACCAACTGCCCACTGCTCAGCCATTCTGCAAGCAGTAACTGCTCAGCCCACCTCTTCCCTAGTTTTATGGCTGAGCACAAAGCCATAAGGTTCAGAATATCGCTTTTGTCAGTTGGGGTCAGCTGTCCTGGCTGTGTCTCCTCCCAACCGTTTCTGCACCCCCAGCCTGCTCACTGGTGGGGTGGGGTAAGGAGCAAAAAAGGGCATTGCCTGACTGAAAACCAGCTTCTCCTTCCTTGGTCAGACAGTATTCTATTGTTAAGAGTTTAGTTGCTTAATTTTGTAGGAAAGTATGGGGGAAAAAACTAACATACCATCCAATTTATGAAATGACATTTTGTTAACCCATATTACAGAACTGCAACCTCACACTGACCACAGAGGAATACATATGTATGTGAACTCTAAGTTTCATTTATCTTAATAACAGCATTATCAGCTAAGCTCTCCTGATGTCTGAGTATAATTTTGAGTTACTTCCCTCTAGAAGGAAAGGTTTTCTTGGTTATGAAAGAACAATGTCAGCTGTGAAGATGAGTCTTCATGTTAACAACTGAGCGTTAGTATTTCCAATGTATTCTGAATTTCAGTTTCTCAAGAGGAACGTGTTAAAAAAACAAATGGATAGATTTCTGCCAGACTTTCAGTCACAGATGGAACATGTGTATATATAAATACAAAAATCAAATTTATATGTGTACATGTGCATAGATATCCACATGCACATACAAATATACATACATACTTCATATTTTTTCCCCACACATATTTGTAGCTTTCTACTGCTAGTGACCTTCCTCAACAAAAACTGAACTAAGAAGTACAACACACCCCAGCTGCACACTGAAGTCCAAGATGGGGTTTGGAAGCCCATTCCTGTTGGAAGCATCAAAAATAACCACTATCCCCAACCCCCGATTCCTGTAGAACTGTAAGCTCTCCTTTCAGAAGTGAAGGATCTCAAACAGGGATGAGTACCAACTGCATGTGTATCCAACTAGGCCTTTCTAGAATACACTTGTCTGTGACAATGGAACTGCAGAATAAGTGCAAATTAATCCTCCAAATAGAGAGGGAGAAGCATGACCTTAAGAAACGGTGACACTGTATAATCACTAAGTTTTACCGCATGTTGTAAGTTCTGCAGTTTCACATCTTGAACAAAAATTATTCATCTACGTTCACAGGAGAATCAGCAAGTGATTTCTAGATACTGTTTTTTGCAATACTGCCATTCTAATGAGTAAAACTTAAACTGACTTTGAAGCTCCATCTTCCCCATATAACCAGTAGAGCAATGCCTTACTGAACCAGACTAGCGTGAGGGAAAGGGAAGAGAGAGGGAGAGGCAGCAACCAGAGGTATATGCAGTTCAGCATAACAGAAGTATAAAACCCAAATAACCAAAAAAAAACAACTTTGAAAGAACAACAGGCTTGAGCTGTTTTCAGTCAATATATTCCTTCCTGACAACTGGGAACACCCAAGTGCCGTGCTGGTAAGTACATGGACATGGAGACTTGTAACGGGAATCACATTCTCATTGTGATCCAACTGTAATTTACATTATATATCATGTTTGCGTTGCAATTTCAGTATGCTGCTGTACCACTCCGCTAAATCAAAACCCTGTGTAAATATCTACAAATAAGTAAATTTGATATTAAACACTGAACCCTCCCTGTATGGCATATCTAAGAGAACGTGGTCACAGAGCAGCACAGACCTATGCAATACCATTCTTCCACAGATGAATAACACTTTCAAACAACCCTTTCACACTCTCAAATCCATATTCAACAGTGTTGCTATTTTTTTCTAAAAGCAAGTAGAAACATATGAACATTTTGTATATATTTGCTGTCTTCTACTTTTAAACAACCACCAAAAATACTCATCAGTAGGGTGGGATAAAAGGTGAGGGGATGTACTTGTCAACACTGTAACATTTCTTGCCATCTGGATAGGCTTAATACACTAGGAAACTTCAGGTTTGAATACAAATTAGGAAAGCTTCTTCCCTCACCAAGAGTTTTTAGGGTACCGCCTAAACATACACCTGCCCAGACGCAGCCAAACTCATTAGGTACATTCTGAATATCAACCTATGTATTTCCAGTTAGAAAAGGGACTTTGGCCAAGCCTTGAAATACCTTACCTTTGAATCGTATGCTGATTGCTTTATTACTTCAGGTGCCATCCAAAACGGTGTTCCCACAAAGGTATTCCTCTTTATCTGTGTATCTGTTAGCTGTCCGGCTACCCCAAAATCTGCTAGTTTTACTTCTCCTTGTTCAGATAGCAGTACATTAGCAGCTGGAATAAAGATGGGGAAACAGGAAATTAAGACAATTGACCCTGTAAGGGTGTTCATTTATATTGCATAAGCTCTTCAAATATACTTACAATGCAAACAAAAACCTATTTACCTTTAATATCTCTGTGGATTTTCTTTTCTGAATGCAAGTAATCAAGTCCTTTGAGTATTTCCCTCAATATTGTAGCAATCTGGGTTTCATCAAGCGAGCCAGGTTCCAGCTAGGAGACACAAGAGATATTTGATACACATATATATGCCTGTGTACATATACATAAAAAGGAGAAACAGAGAACAGAAATAACACTGTGACTATAAAAGAAATTACGCCTTCTGTCATACCTCAAAACTCTCAGTTTGCTAGCTTTCTAATATGAGATACAACCCAGAATATTCTTTTTAAAGACACAGTTCTAGACTAAGTGGTCTTATGAGCAATTGAAAAATAAATACTTTATTTATCGAAAATATTTTTTAAAGTTTGTTAAAAGCTCCATAGAGACACAGCTTCAAGTTATTGCTTTGTGATCACATCACAGATAAGCACACTGCTTTTGAAAAGCATCTATATTGTAATCTGATTATTAACATTGTACTGAACTTTGATCTGCAACTCTACTGGCCCTATACGGACCCAAATTTCAAAGTCTGTTCAAGAAACTAAAGCATATAAAGTACCATATAAATCACATCCTATTACTATATACTGCATGGGATTTTGTGAACCCTTCTATGCAAACTGCTAGGCTGACATACCAGTGGGGTTTGCTTAGGGTTTCTTAGTAGCCAAAGTGAATGGACAGCATCCAATCACAGAAAACACAACATGCACTGAGCTTTTCAAATTATTATTTAAAACTGGGAACCCCAACCCAGGTGCAGAATGCGGCACCAGCTCTTGCTGAACTTCATACAGTTGGTGATCGCCCAGGTCTCTGGTCTACCCAGGTCCCTCTGTAAGGCCTGCCTACCCTTGAGGGAGTCCATGGCTCCACCCATTTCTTGGAAATACAGTTTTTTAATACCAGACTAAATTGTGTTTCTGCCAATTTAGAGTCCAATGAGACTTCAAACAGGGAAACTCTGGGGATGGGGTGGGGGGGAAATGTATTAAAATGCACACTAGGAGTTGTGGTGGTAGAATTAAGAGACAGAAAAAATCCCAGAACTATTTTCAGCCACTAGTGCTCTCTGACTGACTGAAGATTAGATGTTTATGTCCTGCTTTTAGTATTATGCTGCTTAATTCCCTTCCATCTATACAAATCATAGAATCATAGAATAGTTAGGGTTGGAAAGGACCTTAAGATAACCTAGTTTCAACCCACCTGCCATGGGCAGGGACGCCTCCCACTAAACCACAGCACCCAAGGCTATGTCCAACCCAGCCTTGAACACTGCCAGTAATGGAGCATTCACAACTTCCCTGGGCAACCCATTCCAGTGCCTCGCCGCCTTTACACTACAGAATTTCTTCCTCAGATCCAATCTAAACTTTCCCTGTTTAAGTTTGAACCCGTTACCCCTTGTCCTCTCACTACACAGTCCCTCATGAAGAGCCCCTCCCCAGCATCCCTATAGGCCCCCTTCAGATACTGGAAAGCTGCTATGAGGTCTCCACACAGCCTTCTCTTCTCCAGGCTAATCAGCCATGTCTCATGGAAATAACATTTTTTTAGCATTGACAAATACTTTTTCTCCTTTACTGGAAGCAAACATTGTCATAATCAAATGATATATTACAGTTTCCAGAATTAAAACACAGGAAAATAATTAAGTGACGTAAAATAACAAAACCCACACATAATTTACTTACTAGATCAAGGGCAGAGCCCCCACCCAGATATTCCATTATTATCCATAATTTTGTATCCTGAAAAACAAAAAAACAACAATAAAAAAGTAGTAAGTTCTTTAAAAAAAAATACGTTATTAAGTTAATGGGACTTGTTCAATATTTTTTACTGAAGAAAGAATCTACAGTTTTGAAACAGCACTAATGTTTCGCTATTCCTCAAAGAATAATCCAAACACATTTTGAAGATACATTATTCCTTTAGTCCCATCTGACCAGGAATTAATTTAGGCTGCTACAAGCTACTTACACCAGTGTGAGTGTGTGTGTGTGTGTGTGTGTGTGTGTGTGTGTGTGTCTGTTCAAGAAAGTTTAACAAGAGGAAAACTACTTCACATTTACAAATGGGTAAAAGCACAGATTAGAAGTTCATTACTTCCAGATAATTGATGCATAGTCTTAATGTTGCTAGAGCTCATTTCATGGTACCTCTTCTTTGTACCAGTACTAATAATGTTAGAACATAGGCAGTATCCAGAGAAACAAAAACAACATATAAAAATCTCTTTAATCCCTACCAAAGAGTCAAGCAGCAGAAAGAAGCCTCTTACCAACTAAACTGGACAAGTATTCTGAGCCTGAGTCCACCAGCATATTAACTGCCCAAAGCCATACCCGTTTGTTCTTACCATACTCCTTAGCACATTTGGCAAATGTGTCTTCTGAGACAAGAGATTAACAGGGGCCACACAATGAAAATGAAGGAGAATATACTTACATTTAAAAACTTGACTATAGACATTCAAAATACCAGGTAATAATTACATTACATAAAATGACATTTCCCTAGGAAAAGGGTCTTAATTTTGTCAGTTATCGCTGTTTGTACAGATACTTCAAAATACATTTTTTAAGAAGCCTGACTTCCATGTAGGTTGAATTTTATGTTTATTCTTTGCACCTCTGTGTTGTTTCTTTTTCTTCAACAGCCAATTGTTTGTGACCTAAGGAAGAATACTAGAAAATTTCTTCACTAATGTTTATCCATCTGATTTATGATACAGAATTTTGGACAGCTCTGTTCAGGATAGATAAACTAATAATAAGCGTTATTTAAGGTGACTATGGCTATTTGCTAGCTTTTATTTTACTAGCTAAAGTTAACAGCAACAAAACCCAAGCTACTATATTCTCAAGGAATGATATGTATTGTAGGAATGTTTAACATAAGATATACAATACACTGTGCTAAGAAAATGAGCAGACCCCAATCCTTTCTTTCTCCTGTTTGCATAATACTTTTCCCAAATGCCCTACAAGGAGCAGTTAGTCCACCTTTCCGTGTAGTACCAGCCTCGAAACATTTTTTAATACAAGGCCATAAATATACCTGTTACATATTCATATAAGACTGCTGCATAGAACATATGGTGTGTTTTGGTTTAGTTTTTATGATTATCAAGTTGTATTATGGCTTGTTATTTCTAACCCTAATGAACAAGAAACACAGAACTTCTAGCATAAAAACATAGGAGTTCCTCAGAGCAAGGAGCACAAACTGCAACAATATTCATTAGCTTGCAAAATAAAACTTAATGCAAAAATAACAGCTCACAGTAAGGGCACGTAAGACTTTGAATACCTATCTATGAAGACAGATTAAAGCTTTTAGAAAAGTGATACATGTACTGCAGAACATCACTTTTTCTATCGGGTCTCAGAATGAACCTTCTGTAGGTAAATACGCACAGCACTCTCCACCTTCATAACCTTGAGTTACACAAATTGCACTATTTTTAGTTAAGACCCTGGATTAGAGTTCCTTCATCACCCACTATTTTTAAAACACAGATGCAGCTAAATTTAGATACCTTTCTTCAGGAATCAACTAATACTGTTTGACAAATACAGTCTTGTTAAACATATTTTAAAAGAGCCAGAACACATTTTTAGGTAGAAAAAGCGATTTTAAAATATAATCTTTGTATCTACATACAGCATTTTGATGAAGCTTACTTTCAATTCCAAGAATTACAGCCCACCTTGAGAGAGTCCCTTAAAGTACTGAAATACTTGTTCTGCTGCTGAGTTTCTCAGACTTTGCCTATCTCTTCAAGGATCCAGGTCCTAATGTTCCAGAATAAGTATGCTTCTGAAAGTGTCTTACAGCAAGTCATTTCATCTTCACAAGTCTTCCTAAACTTGATCAAAATTTTACATGCATACTTTGCCTCAGTTTCGTGTCTTTCAATGCCACATGAAATCCCCCTAATATTCCAATTTTCTGTGCCTGTAATATTACATTCAATTTTAACAGTAATTTAAACACAAACAGGTCAATTGTATCACTACTTTTTGTTTCAATTAAATGCCTGGATGGGAAACATGGTAGGATAAACAAACCCCTTGATCCTTTCACAAACAGAGAAAAAAACCTCGACAAAAAGTCAATAAGAGATGTATTTTCCCTTTTTATCATCTTGACTACCTCATGAATTTAAAGAGCTAACAATTTCAAGATGCAGTGTCCAAAAAGAGAAATTCTCCATAAAACCAGCGACTAAATTCTCCAGCTGAAAATCAGAAAGTAGAGGTAGCAGGAATTACCTAAAGAGAAATATTTAAGAACATAATTTAAATTGCATAACTCTACAGTCGTGTCACACAATTACACAACTATAAATTATACAAATTTGTCATCTTTTTAAATCCTCAATAATCCTTTTAATTTTTTTCTTGGTCTGCTTTATCTTTGCTCCTGAAACTTTCATCAATAACTGCTTGGAGCCACATGTCTGAACTCACAATATAAAAGCCAATGATCTCATAAACCCAGCAACACTACATTTTAAAACAAGCATGGAAAGGCAGTTAAGGACGTTATCCCAGTACAAAGCTAATTAATAGCAACCTATTAAAATTATGGCATCTTTATATCTGTAGCCCTAGATTCAAAGTGATTTTTAATTCCCTATGGTTACCCCTCCCCTTTGCCAGAGAAATATTACTCACATCATTCATACGAAGTATCTTGACAGACATAACTGCTATTGTAATGAAACTTACCATCACCATTAACTAATTCTTGCTGGAATTTCTTTTTCTTAGTTTCTTAATTTAAAATCTGCATACATTGCTTAGCAAGAAAACACAAAGAAATGCTTTTGGGCAGTTTTAATGATTTGCTTAATATATATTCAATCTTATGACTATGGAGGGTTGACCCTGGCTGAATGCCAGGGGCCCACCACAGCTGCTCCATCACTCCCTGTCCTCAACTGGACAGAGGAGAGAAAATATAATGAAAGGCTCACAGGTCAAGGTAGGGACAAGGAGAGATCATCCACCGACTACTATCAGTGGCAACACAGACTTGAGAAAAATAGCTTATTACCTAATCAAGTACTTTAAATTAGAGTAAGTTAATGAGCCAATTCTCCATTAACTTGTCCAACATGAGTCCTTCCCACAAGCTACAGTTCTCCAGCAAATGCTCCAGTGTGGAGCAGGGACCTCTCCAGCATGGGTCCCCATGGGGTCATATGTCCTGCCAGCACTTGCTCTGGCTTGGGCTCCTCTCTCCATGGGCACAGATCCTGCCAGGAGCTTGCTCCAGCTCAGGCTTCTCATGGGTTACAGCTTCCTTTGGGCTCCAGTGTGGGGTTCTCCCTAGGCTGCAGGTGGAGGCTCCACTGTGGTCCTCCATAGGCTGCACGGGCACAGCCTGCCTCACCATGGTCTGCAGGGGAATCTCTGCTCTGGAGCACCTCTTTCCTCTGTTTGCACTGAACCTTGGTGCCTGCAGGGATGTTGCTCTCATGCTCTCACTCCTCTCTCCAGCTGCAGTTGCACAGTAGTTTCCCACCCTTCTTAAATACATTATCGCAAAGGCACGATCACTGTAGCTTATGGGCTAGGTCTTGACTAGTGGCGGGTCCATCTTGGAGCCGTCTGGCATTGGCTTTGTCGTACACAGAGGAACCTTCTAGACGCTTCTCTCAGAAGCTGTCCCTTGTAGCCCCTTTGCTACCAAAACCCTGCCATACAAGCACAGTACAGTGCCTTGTAACAGCACAAAGCAAGTAGAACACTACTATCAATTGACTTTCACATCACCAGAGCAAGACGCCTCCTTCTTTCCCTCCTTTCCAAGTATCTCTGGCATGTTTCACGTTCCCCAACACCTACTGTCACTTTCCTTTTTAAAGCTGCACAAATTAATTTTTTTCTATGTACTTCTTCCATTCTTTATATATTCCCTTCTTTCCCTCTCAAGCAGAACACTGAAAGCACTAAATTTTCTTCCATGGCCTAGATTAGTAATTGCTTATTACATATAATAACTTATATATTCAAGAAGATACTACACTTATATTCTGAGACTATCAACATTCAGTGCTTAACTTTAAGATCTGAAATAAGACCAGTTTCCTTCTTTTAAGCATCAGCCACAACACAGCACCGATTTTTCTTCCAAATACAGTGAGGCCATGTTGAGTCATCAATCAAAATTTAGGATTATTATTTCTTCATAAACATAGATGAGCACATTAATGAGGGCAACAGGGAACGTTCCCTTTTTCACAGTAGGAACAAGGGATTTTCCTCTGATGCCATAAAACTGAGGAAAGGAACAACTCTGGAATCCAAAAGAAGCTCCTCTTACAGATAGGCAGAGTTTCCATAAACTCTTTCCAAACCAGTTTGTCCTTCTTCAGGTCTGACTTCTGATTTTAACTCTGGAACCACATAAAAGCCTTATAATACCAGCTTTACCTCAAATGAAGTATTCTACATTAGTGTCAGTGTGATACCATGAAAATACTTGTAAATAAGTGCAGTTACAGCAGGTAAAGAACTTTCTCTACCATTTATAAATGAGGAACTCCACACTGAACAAAAAGGGCCACCCACCAAAACACTCCTCTAGAGTCTCAGAAGTACATTGCAACTGAAATCATAGTAAAGAAGACACATACAGAAATAAGTTATCAAGATTAAAATGTTTGTTTATAAGTCATTACAAAGTTACACATCTACAATAGGGACAGACCTATATATAGATATAATTCATATTTTTATTTACTTATTTAACATGACGAACATACACATTTCTTAGCCTTGTGATATTATACAGAAAAGACTGACCTAAAGCAGTCAATCCAATTTACATATTGATTAAAATGTTTTTAAATCACCTTTCTTGACTGAAAGAGAGGTGGTAGGAGAAAACATAACAGCCACAAAAGAGGACTAGAAAGGCTTAAAAGTAAAGCACCAAGTGACCCATACACTAATTTAGAATTTAATCAATAGTCTGAGATCAAGGAAGTGAACTAATGCCGTTTGAAAACAATACTACAAGAATGAGCACGTTTGCTTCTAAGTGAAATAAAATCCCATCTTATTGTGAGAAAGAGAATTCCCTACCTTAAGTTTATTGTGAGAAAGGGTATATGCCACCTTAAACTTATGTTTCATAATCAGCAGCAGAATAGAAGTTTTATAAATATATATAAAAGGCTTTCTGTAAACAAGCTATGACCAAATTCCACTTAGAACTTACATTTACAAACACTTTGTCAGCATTTACAGGGTGGAAACTACCTACTTGATTGAAATAACACAAAACATTTGCTAATCAAAATAAGAATTAGCCTTAAACTGATCTATATACTAAACGGTTTGCCACCACTGGATTAGTAGAAAAACCTAGAGTATTGAAAACCAGAAACAGAACACCTTGGATGGAACCTCAACTAATATGAAAAGAACATACTAATTCCAAAATTGATATGCACAGCACAATGTGATGTGATATTTCATTTAATAAAAATTTCAGTTTAATTGGTATAGATATGCCAAAGCAATACGGGCCAGAAACAAGACTTGTATTTCAATAAGTTTAGTATTAATAATCATACTGATTCTCCAGCATAAGAAATCATACGAAAAGAAGGTTGAGACAGACAATGGGTGCAACAGGATAACCTCTCCAAGTTATTGCTACAGCAGTTTCTGCTACAGATCATTACCACTCATCATAGCTATCTGTTTTTTCTTTTAACTTTATAAAAACACCGAGGCAAGTTTTGACGCTGTAGCAACCAGAAGCAAACACTTGTACAAGATACTTAGATGACCGACTTCAAAAATATGATGAGAGATCACAGAACTTGTCTTCTATAGCTACTTTAAGCAACCTTGCCCACTGGTTCCCTTTTGAGGAAGGATTTTTCTTTCCCTCCAAGATTTCCTCACGTTTGCGCGTTTAACATCTGAAACTCATGCTGCTCGCCGAAGCCACCAGGTGGCAGAATCACATAATACCAAAGATGATCACTCACCAAGTCCCCAACAAAGAAGGGCCCCAAAAGAGGCTATGCAACCCACCGAAGACAGAACAGAACAGCCTGCCCAAAATGAATCTGCAAAACATTTATTACTCTTAATTCATAAAAAGAGGAAGAAATTATTAAGCAAACAGAAATGCACCTTTAAGAACATGATTGCTCATATCTCAATAGTTCAAAATGCTTTCCTTTCCTCACAATCCTCAAGTTCAGCTTCAGGCATCATTTTATTCATTCACTATCTTTCAACACCGGGTCACAAAAGTCATCACTGTCTTGTTATACTGAATGAAGAATAGGCACACCATAGCATTTGATGTCTCATTATTTATTAACTCATAGGGACATCTGTGAGCCTATATGCAGAGATAAGGTACAGATTGATCAGAAGAGATTGGTTAGTACAATGCCATAAATGATGCCTTGAGGCAGTGACAGGGCATGGCATTTATATATTTGAGGTTCCTGCTCCTCTTAGACAAGTTCAAACCTTTCCACAGCACCACTAAATGTGCCAAGTCTGAAAACATGTATCAAGACCTCCAAACTATTTTAAATGTCCTTTCCCTGGAGCTTATCCTTTCATAAAAAATGAATACGTATACAAGAAAATTACTTCAGGTCTTAAAGAGATGGCACCTGTGAGTTCATGTATTGCCATTAGATCCTTGAAATGCATCAGGATCTGCAAACTTTCCAGTTGCTAGCTGACTGTACAATTTTTAGACACACAGATTAGTATTAGAACAGATACCACTTGCCAAAAGTCCTATTAATAGTACAAGGTGGCTATTACTGTTATTCAGCAAATGCATGGATTTGGCAAGGAATAAATACAGCTCTACCTCATGTCATCAGTTTTTGTCATTTCTTGACTAGTTACAAATATTGCCCATTTGCCTTATTGCTTCTATTTCAATCTAATCAGAACTAGATCCACTGCTGCCGTATATTAACAGTGCAGAATGAGAAGCATACCACTATCTGCTTTCACTCCATTCTTTCCAGTACACATTCTCTGGACAGGGAAGGTACCCAAAACTTCAAATAGCCTATCCAGATGCCAGCTGGGTTGCTAAATGTCATATAATAACATTTGAAAGACAGAAGGGATGTGACAAAAGATAGAATTACTAATCCCAAAAGAAAGTTATTTACACTGCAGAACACCACAGGTACCCAATTCTGTTAGTGTAAGTAGTAAATAATCAAGCCCTTCCCATTGAAATGACAAACCAATTTTACCACTCTATATCCAGGGTCCTATGGCTGTCTAACAGCTATCAAGCAAATTTATGGTTTTGGAAGCTTTTATAACTGTCTTCACAGAACACAGGAGAAAAAAAAAAAAAAATATCTTTCAGTGCCAATTCACACCAGCTTTCTAAGAGAGTATAGTTTGTTCTAAAAGACAATCTCAGTAAGTACTTGTCATAGTTTGAGGCCCCTCAAACAGTTCTGCACACCCCCCCCCCCCCCTTTCCTCCCCAGTCCCGGGGAAATGGGAAGGAGAATCCAAAGAATGCAACTCCCACAGGTTGAGATAAGAACAGTTTACTGA
>JASSUY010029954.1:0-11229 GCA_032466535.1 Forpus xanthops
CTTTTCCCTGTGCCATGCATCCAAGCTGTGAAAAGTGCTATACTGGGAAAGGACACGATCAGAGGAGCCGAGGGCATTGGCACTGGTTGGGGAGAACCTCCAGGGATGCAGCTTGATAGCACTGGTCCTGCCTTGGCAGCTCGCTGGGGCACAGCAGGGCTGTGCTGCTGGGCCAGGCACACCGGGGTTTCCTGCAGCATCCGAGCCTGTCCAACTGCTCCGTGGCTTCTTTTGCCCAGATCCTTCCCCTTGGTTGAGCCCCCAGAGCTGCTGCCTGGGGCAATTCCCATCTGGGGCAGTGGAGCGGCCTGCTCACCCCACCATGGATGAGGACACCGGGTAAAAGGCAGTCATGACCCTCAGCAAACCATCCATGCTCATCCTCCTGGGCACAGAGAGAAGGGCTCGAGTGGAAAATGAGACCCTCTGGAGATGAGGCTGTACCCAAACATGGAGTGTTTGGTGGTTTTCCACATATAAAGAGCACGGGGCGGGAGCTGAGCACAGCTGGAGGGACCTGAGGGGTCCCCACTTCTGGTCTCCCATTAAGATACTTGAATACACACCAACCCACCATGATCTTAACAGCACATTGCTCTGGGGTACGGCTGTCCTACCAAGCCAGCTTTCCAACTGCCTTGTGCCGCAAAAGCACAGCCCCATGTAGAGCTTCTGCTGGCTAATAAGAGGCTGAGCACATGTTGTGCTCTTCCCCTCCATGGCAGCACGAGCAGGACCTTTTCTCTACCAGGTCAGCTCTTTGCGCACACGTTCTCAGGGGCATGGAAAACCCACAGAATCAATGGGGCTGGCACAGACTGAGCCTTCATGACCGATGTGCACAGAAAAGGGTGCGTGTCACAGGTTCACTGTGCCCAAAAGCAAAGAGACCAGCAATGGACGGAGCCCAGGGCCCTTCCATTCAGCCCCCATCCCCTCCATCAGGACACCAGCCCTCACAGCCTGCTCAGCACACACATCCCTCCTCAGGTACCTTTCGCCAGCTCCCAGGCTGACCCATGCCCGTGAGCTGATCCGGGTGGGTTCGGTGCTTTTCTTACAGCCCAGTTGCTGGAGCCAGGGTAGCCTGGTTCTGGTTGTGATTTATGTACTTTTCTTAAAAACAAGGGTATTTTACCTGCGGTGATGACAGAAAACACCTCTGTGGCTCCAAAGAGCAGCAGGCTGATGAAAGCAACAGCCAAAGTGGTCATTCTTGACACATTTCTTCATCTCTGATCATTCCCACCGACCACACAGAGCTGTGACAGGCTGAACCCCCACTGCTGGATGCTTGGGTTGGGCAGGGAAAGAGGACAGGGTCCTTGGATCAACCCCTGCGCAACAAAAGGCACACAGTGCAGCAGGGATGGTGCTGGACCAGGCAGCGTGGAGCTGGAGGACACGACAGCCCCATCAGAGGGTTGGCCATGGGGATGGGGAGCTGCGGCTGCCGCAGGGATGCTGCATGCATGGGGATGTCACGGGCCAGGGCTGAGCCCTCTGCATGGACCGGCCTGGAGCCTGTTTCCACACAGCTGGAGGGAAACCCCAGCTGCAGCCCTGAAAAACAACACCCAGCACAAGCGGGCAGGAAACATTCCCAGTAGCAGCTGCTTCCTGAGCACGCCATTTATTTGATCCCCTGGCACCATCTGGGCCGTGCCCTGCTCTTTGTTTGCATTAGGAGTTTAGAAAAACAATTCAGCTTTGACTAATTGCTGCAAGGTCCCCGCTCACCCCTTCTCCTGCATCCCCCCCACTTCCTCTCCCCATCCCTCACCCTCCATCCCATCCCCTTCCACCATGCCACATAAGCCCCGTTATCCCTTGTGCTTCCAGAGGTACCTGGTGTGATGTCTTCATGTGCTGCCCCCATGAGCATCCTGCCCAGGCAGCACGGGCACAACCACAGCAACATGTGCCCTGATGTGCGGGGTGAGCCCTGAAGTGTCATAGAATCATAGAGTAGTTTGGGTTGGAAAGGACCTTAAGCTCATGCAGTTCCAAACCCCCTGCCATGGGCAGGGACAGCTCACACTAAACCACGGCACCCAAGGCTCTGTCCATCCTGGCCTTGAACACCACCAGGGATGGAGCATTCGCAGCTTCCTTGGGCAACCCATTGCAGTGCCTCAGCACCTTCCCAGCAAAGAACTTCCTCCTTAAATCCAATCTAAACTTCCCCTGTTCCAGTTTGAACCCATCACCCTTCGTCCTATCACTGCAGTCCCTAATGAAGAGCCCCTCTCCAGCTGGGTCAGAGTCAGGCACTCCTGGGCAAGGAGGATGAGGCAGAGCACTGGCAGGTTACCAGCACCATCCAGCACCGCGGTGCTGTGCCAAACCCTGCTGATGCTCTGCCCAGACCCCTCACCATCCTCTTTCCACCTCCACCTCGAGCGTGCTGACCCGGGGGAGGCCGCTCTGTGACCCAGCCTGCTTTGTTGAACGTGTATTTTCCACTCTGGAACAATCAGAGAGCAAACCCATCCACCCCTGATGTGAAATCCTTGCCGCGCCGGAGGGGGGCTGTTATTGCACGAGGCTTGCGAGTTCCCCCTCACCTGATGGCTTTAGCAGGATTCGTGCTAGGGGAGGACGAGGAACCGGAGGAATTCCGGCCCCGTCATTACCCTTGATGGGAGCAATTTGCCTTTGTACGGTCCCTGCTGCATTAACCCCCATCCGTCCGGACCGGCCCCGCTCGCCTCATCCGCGGCTCACACGAAGGCTCCGCTCCCTCTCCCTTTGCCCCCTGCGAGGGCTCAAAGCGCTTTTACCCCTTCCTTACTCCCCCATTCCGGTCCTAAGGAGCGCGCTCGCTCCTCGCTCCTTCCCAACGAGCGCTTCCCGCTCCTCGCTGCCCGCAGGGATGCGGAGCTCGGGCAGCGCTGGGATTTCCTCCCCGCGCAGCGCTGCGCGCCCGGGACTGCGGAACTCATCAGTGCAGCGCAGGGAAAGCGGCAGCGGAAAACCGCAGCGGGGTCGGCCCGGGGAAGGATGCGCGGGGGGGTGCGGAGGGGAACCGCTGGCTGCTGGCATGGAATTAGGAGCGAGGTTGGAAAAGAGCCTTACGGGTCATCCAGCGGAGCTGTGTCAGCTCCAGGACACTAATGCCTATCCAAACCTTTGCCCAGGGGGATTTTTTCTCACTGCCTGTGCCCATCCTCTCCTCTCGTCCTCCTGTACCAGCCCAGCTTTGAGGCAGGGATCCTGCAGCCACCTCCGTGCTCATACTGGATGGACTCTGCGATGGGAGAGTGAACTTGGACCAGAGCATCCTGCAGAGGATTGAAACTCACCCGGTGGGTTGTCAAAGAAGAAAGTGATAACCTCTTGGAGACAGGCTGCTAGGCCAGCACAGGGCACAGGCTTGTTGGAACCATCTGTGGGCATAAACAAGGGAGAATCGCAGAGATCCGGGAGGGAAACAAAGTGAATCAAGACCGGTTTGTGTTGGAAGAGGCCTTAAAGCTCATCCAGCCCCAACCCCTGCCATGGGCAGGGACACCTTCCACTAGAGCAGGGTGCTCCAAGCCCCTGTGTCCAACCTGGCCCTAAACACTTGCAGGGATGGGGTATCTACCACCTCTGGATTTCAGCAGCAGCATAGGCAGGAGGAAACAGGCGAAACCCCACCTGGAGGGGACACGATAACCAGCCCCCTTTTTGGCCATGGTCCTGCTGTGGAGGAGAGGAAATGATGCCATCCCTTAGGGACAGGTCTGTTGCCAACAGCTTGGACCTAACCCTCAGGAGTGCAGAGCAGAAGTGCAAGCAGGGACAGGACCCCTGTGAGCAGTGTGGGAGCACGGCATGAGAACACATGTTGGGATGAGCCTGTGGTGGGAGGAGAGCAATGGGCACTGCCATGGGGCACTGCTCATTTCCACACCAACACACACACGTGCTGTCAGCTCACCTGCACGACCATGGGATCATCACCAGAGGTAGTGCAGCATGGAGCTGCGCCTGGAGCATCCCCAGGGCTGTACCCCGTACTGAGGACCACAGCCACTGAGGACTGCTTTGCTCCCATCCCTGAGAGCAGGGTCCTGAGCCGCAGGGCCTCATCCAGCCCGGCGGGCGCTGCTCGGGGCGGAGGCGTTCCCGGCACGGCGCAGGAAGCGTGACTCGGGTTTCCAGCATGCAGGAATGCCGCAGTGTGGCGGCCAGCTTCCTGCTGCCTGCTGCACGCTTCCTGCCCCGGCCCTGCCTTGCCTTACTGGAAACCAGGAATGCTGCCCAGCGCTCCGGGCCGGCAGAGTGTGCCCAGTGCAGAGACACAGCGCCTGCGGCACTTCTGCTGTGTAGAGACCAGTGAGCGCATCCATCATCACCCAGCTCACATTGGGAGTTTGCCATGGCCCTGTGGCTGAAGGCAGCTCCTGAGGGAGCTGCGCACAGCATCACACTCATCTCTACCTGTCCCTCTTGCCATCAGCAGGCTTGCTCCTCAGAGAGGTGAGGAGTCCCATGCTTGGAGGTTTGCAAAGCCAGAGCTGATCTAGTACCAGCAGCCTGGAGTCCTTCCTGAGCTGCTTCCAGGCAGCATCTCCAAGACTGACTTCCTCTCCTGTGGCTGTGCCAGCTGAAGTGCTGTCTGCCTTGGAGCTGCCCGCAGAGCTGCCCATGTGATGGACCCCAGCATCCCATCAGTGAAGCTCCCCAGGCCGGCCAAGGACCTGCAATAAAATGATTAAAGCCACCCCATGTATCCTTGGCCCCCTCAGCTGGGGAGGTGCAAACCAACCCAGCAGCACAGAGGTGGGCAGGCAGCACCGAGCTGGGGCAGTGGCAGCAGCCGTGTGTCCCTGCATGCCCACCAGAGCCACCACGCACCCACAGAGCCCTTCTGCAGCATCAGCACCCATCACTGCTGCTGTGCCTCATGGCATTTGTGTCTGCAGACACCATTAATTAAAGAAACACCAGCACCAACAATGAAAGCCTATTGCAAATGAGGTGTTTGGCATGAGAGTGGAGGAGATGGCATTTCTGGCTGGAGGACTTAAATACCTTCCCTTTACAGTGCTGCCAACCCACAGTACAAGCATGTCAGTGCATGAAAACCATTCTGCAGCTCATTAGCCAAGGGCATTAAGGGTGAAAATGGACCAAAACACCCTGGAAAGGAAACCACATCCAAAGGAGCAGCCCTGGGTAGACACGAGTGTGACAATGGGGTCCCGTGGGGGCAGAACTGCCCCAGTGGGGGGCACAGGGCCCTCCCAAGCAGCTCTGTCACCGTGGGCTTGGCTCAGCCTCGGGGCTGGACTCACATGCTCCATCACTGTGGTCTGGCCAAATGAAGGTTTTAGTTAGCACTGCAGCTGGCACAGAAAGCATCACCTCCTCACCGTGGGGCAGCAGGTACTTTAAACCATCCTCTTCTGGTCCTCCGAGCTGTAGGGAAATTACAAACCTGGCACTTGATCAGAGGAAAATCAGAAGTCCAACTTCAGTGACAACTACAACCCAAAGTCATGATGTGCAATAAACAGCACAGGGAGCAGAAGGCTCTTTAGGCAGCTTTTTAATCTCCTCTCCCCTCTGCTCATAATATTGCCTTTATTATTTGCTGATGTGGAGCCTGATTCTCCCAAGTGCGGCGGATGTTGACAGCGGGGTAATGGAGCAGCAGCAATTTCTGCTGGGCAGACCTCAGGGATTTAATATGTCTGTACAGAGCAGGATGGGCACGAGGCAGCTCGGGAGGAGAGGCTGAGCTGGGCCAGGAGGGGCTCTGCAATACGGTGCAATAAAGCTGTGGTGATAGAGGCTGCCATGCTGAGCAAGGCCCATGAGCAACGGCTGCTCGCATCAGTGCCACGTCCCTTCTCCGTGCTCTGTGGTGTCTGTCACAGCCATTGGGGTTGGTGGGGAAGGTGCTCCAAGGACAAGGGCAGATCGGGGTGGTGAGGCCCGTGCCCTGTGGCCCTTTGGCCAAGCTTGCCCCTGGCTGCCGGTCCATCCTCACAGCCTTTGATGTTCATGCCAACCCAAGAGATGCAGGTGGTTGTTCAAGTGCCCCCTTGCAGCCAAGGCCCCACTCATTGGGATGGTGATTAGGAAAAGCCAAGAGAATGGAGATGCAGGATGAAGGCGGATGCCCCATCACCAGCTCAGCCATTGCCTCCAGGAGCCTCTCTGCACATGGGCAGGTGGAGTCCTGCTCCCCAGTTGGTGTTGCTCATCCAAAGGCTTCTCTTTTAGTTGAAAAAGCCAGCCAGCCACATAGGCACAGCATGAATGCCCTTGTTTCTGCAGAACCCCTCCCTCCTCTGCCTCAAGCATCACAGCATCCTTCTCCCGCAAGGCAATACCTGGGGTCTCCGGCTGCCACGGCTCCTGCTCACGAGGGGTTGGTGCTGTCAGAGGTGGTGGCAGAGGCGGTCCCACACTAGGATGGTCTGAGCACACTGCACTGATGGCCCCAGGGGGTGGTCTGGGCCCTGGAGCCCACAGGAAGGTCTCTGTTGGGTTCAGAAAAAGGAAACGTGCTGAAATGTGAACAGCATCTTTCACACTCCCATCCCATGTCTGGCTTCCCAGAGCTGCTCTAACCATCATCCCTGCCATGTTGCCCTGTTGAGCTTTGCAAGGCCATTCTCAACCACACAGATTTGGTCACTGGTGTGAAATCAATGGCACTGACAAACATCCAAGAGGAGCATTTAATGGTAGAACACGAGTGGTAACACAACAGATCTGCTCTGAGAGGCAAAGTGTGCCGGAAGAGAGGTCCTATCGCATCCGGCCCCACACAAGAACACCCAGTGCAAGGGAAAGCTCTGGTGGTGCCTCCAGCCCCAGTGCTGCCTGCCTGTGCCCTTCTGCCTGACAGCGGGACACGTGACTGCGGCTGGAGTGATGGATGGGGCCGGAGTCTCTCTTTAATAGTATCTCACAGTGGTTTCCGTAAGTTGATGGAGATTGCACAACACTACCAACTGCCATGCCGGATATATTTTGCAACCAGGGCTTCTATGCCACATCTGTAGGATGAAGTGCCAGAGCCTCCCGAGGAGCTCGAGGGGACCCTGAGCACAGGAAGGCAAAAAAGGAAAGAAAAAGAAAAGGGAAAGAAAAAAAGCCAACAAAGCCCTCTCCATGGCATCTACTGTGGTACAGCACCAGGGCCGAGGGCAGCAGCCGCACAGCAGCACAGTTCTGCCCACCCCCAGCAGTTGGGAGAAGGTCCCTCTCCCACGGTGTGGGGCAGAGCATCACGAAACACCCAGATGGGAGCTGCAGGCACAGCAACTGCTCATGGGGCAGTAAGTGCAAGACAGGGCTTGAGGCGACAGCAGCTCCGGAGGGAAGCAGCACCGATGGAGCACCATGTGCCAAGCACGAGGCTGCCCCAGCTGGGAGCCCTGGGAAGCTCCATCCCTGCCGCCCATGGCCAGTGGCTCATGACAGGATGGAAGCTCCCATGGCCTGAGCTCCTGCCATCTCCCTTCTCCTTGGCCTAGAAGAGGGAAAGGGACTTCAGGATACGTGAACTGAGCTGGAAGAGGTTGAAGGTGCTCAAAGAGGCACCAGCTCAGTGGTACCTCACATAACCCAGACACCGGCTCCAGTAGCTCCATGGCAGAAGCCCATAGCAGTGACCCAAACAAACTCTGGTTCTGGACATCAACCTGCACGTCTGAATCACATCTCACAACCCTCAACCGTCTCAAAACACAGAGCGCAATCCCGACCACAGACTAACACAAAGAGCAGCATCCCCACAAAATTACCTTCTATGGGAAAATCTGGGCTCTGCAAAAGCAGCAGCGTGTTGACTCCATCCGATTAAGGATGCCAAGGGGAGAGGACTCCAGGATCACTGTGTTCCTCAGCTCAGACATAAGATCATCAGCTCCTGATTTAGAAGGAAAGAGATAATCTCTGACACAGGGATCCTGAAGGACTCTACAGACCAAAGCAGGCCATAGGAAAGGAGCACCTTGCTGAGGCAGGACGCCAAAGACACGGGCTGGAATCCCTGTGCAACAGCCACTCATCAGCAAGGAGATGCAGGTGCAGAGGAAAGAACAGAGCCAGGGCTTCAACAACACTCAGGGCTTAAGTGGCTCAAAGTTGAAGTGCTGGGATGCTGCTTCAGCCTGCACTTGACAGTGGGATGAGCTAGTGTTGGAAATCCTGAGCAGAGCATCTCTTGCAGAACACTGATTGTACCACCAAGGAACAAAGCCAAAACCACCGCATGAGCCTCCATCCCCTTGGAGCTGAGCTCTGCCACCTCTTAGATCCCTACATGCTGACCAGTATGGGTCCAGTTATGGACTCCCCATCACCGATGCACCAGACCCAGCGCTGCTCATCTCACCCCCTGCCCTACACTGCATCTCCTGCTCCCACCCCAGCCCTGCCCCAGTCAGGGAGCATCCAGATCGGCTGTCCACAGCCCTAATGGGTTGAAACCCCTCAGGCACCAGCCAGGTCTCTTGTTCTTCATGGGTGTTAAGAAACCCTTTTAAAACCATGGTAAGACACAGCTCAGCGCTTCATCTGCTAAGGACTCCCCAGGTCCTTTGCAGCTCATCCATTTCCCCAGCTCTGCAAGGCATCTTGGACCTACCTGGGCTGAGACCTTACAAAGGCCATGGCCTGAGCGATTCCATGCTCTTCAGAGGAGCAGACAACCCAAACCTTGCTCACTGGCTGCTCACGCTCCCTGTTGTGCTCTCCTCATGATGCCATCAGTGATACCCACCAAGGAGGTGGTGGTTGTTGGTTACTGCTGCTGCCCGGTGCCCTCTGAGCAGGTAAAACAGCCAAAATCCTCCTGGGGGGACTGTGTCTGGAGCACAGGCATCCAAACCCACCGGGGAATGGGGACCGCAGGCAGGACCAATGACACTGGGAGTGAGAGCAGCAGAGGAATAGCATGGAAAACACCAGCTTCAAATTTCCATACACACCCGAGCTCCTGGGGAAAAGAAAGGGAAGAAGGGAAGGGGAAAAAGTATCCTTTTCAAAGCAAGGATGTGGCAAGGCCCCAACAGCCTCCGCTGACACGTGAGCCAGGATGCAGAGATGCTGGTTCTTCCAGGAGGAAAGGAAGGATTTTGCTGTCTCCTCTACTTAACGAGGAATTCACCTGTCTGCAGGCAAGGGTGGCTCAGCACTGCCAGCACCACAGCCCCTCATCCAATCCCTGCCCTACGCCTCACTTTCCCCACCAGTGAACCAGGACGATGCTCTCCTATGGCAGAGCCACACTGTGAGACTTCAGCTGTAGCTCTAAAGCCCTCAGAGGCTTCACACCTTCCACAATCCATCACCTTCCAGAACACAGACACGGGGGCTGCAGTGCAAAGGGCAGGTCCCAGGCACGGAGAGGCTCTGCACCTCAGGGCTGGGACCCTCTCCCCTCCTCCAGCAGCGGTCTCCTTCCCCTCCTCTCCTTCCTGCGCAGAAATGGAGCCAAGCCAATAATTCAGGTAACAGAATTAAACTGATCCTGATTAGCACAAGCCTTTACCCTGAGGAGAGCAAGCTCTGCCTCGGTGCTGACTGTAATCCAATAGTCTCCCATGGCCGCCCAGCAAACCCGAAACCTGCCTGCAGGCAAAGACACTTTGTCTTGAAACAAGGGAAGTCAAATGTGTCTTAATGGGAATTCTGACACGTTTGACTTTGATTTCACTGATGTTACAGAAGGAGCTGCGAGAAAATACCCCAGCCCTGCCATGAGGGGCCGGGGCTGTGTGTGTGCATGGGCACGATGCCCAGCGGGCTCTTTGGAAAGGGATCATGGCTATGGAGAGACAAGGTCTAGGTGCTGAATCTCTCCACACTTCCCTGGGTGCAATTATCTCATGATGGGTCCATCAGGGATGCAGGAACCGTGCACTGACACCGGTGGGGCAGCCAGCATCATGGATAGGACCTCTTCTTGTCCAGCCACATGGCCAAAAAGCAGGGAGTTAATCCCATTGGAGGTTTCAGGGCCGCACTTGGTGGGCACTGAGGATGCAGGGCTGTGTGGTGGGCATCCCATGGATACAGCATCAGTGCATGGGAAGGATGCTACAAGGGGAGATGCTAACCGGCACCCACCTGGCACATTTCAGGAGGCAAAGACAGGTTGTCCCAATGGCCCCAAAGCAAATGAGGACCCTCCTCTGCCTCCAGGGACCCCCATAGGGGTTTTTCCCTCTGTCCCCAGCCCTGGGCTGGTGTCTCTCATCCTCCCTGGGCAGAGCAGGCAGTGACACAAGCACATTGGGAACTTCCTGAGGTTTCAACTATTTCTTTCCACTTGGCACCAGAACAGCAGCTGATGCTTCCCTGGTTCCTCCTGAGGACCTGGGAGACCCTCCCATGTGTTCAGTGAACCCCACTGACAGTTCAGTGCGTTTAATCCTTTGGTACCTGGGAAAAAGCACCAGGAGAGGAGCAGATGGCTCCCACAGCGAGGCTCTAAGGGGCTGGTAAAACCCTGGAGCAGCAGGATGAGCTCTCTGCAGTGTGTGGGAGCTCCTCAGCTCCACGTTCACCGGCAGGAGCATCCCTGATGGATGCAGTTTGGATCTTAACTGCAACCCCAATGAAAGGCACCATATGGTTCCTAACCCCAGGCACTTAGTGGGCAGGAAGCAGGACTTCCATGGCTTTCCAGCCCCAGTTCAGCCTGGTATCAACTGGAATCCCCCAAACCAAGAGCAGCCGGAGCCGTGGGGCTGCAGGGAGGGGGGGGTGTCTCCTTGCACATCCTCAGGGATGCAGTGCCTTTCCCATCCCTGCTCTGGTACCCCCCTCTCCCCATCCCACGGTTGTGAGCTGTTGTGTGTTGCTTTAACACAATGCTGCAGTTCGAACCCAGAGCCTTGGATTGTCAAACAGTTTTCCTTTCCCTTTCTTCCCTTCAGACACAAAAATACAGCTGAACTAATTTGATGAAAGGGGAAAATAAAGCGTAAGCCAGACTAAACACACGCAGCTCCTACCTACAGCCAGGGCCCAGCTTCTCCCAGGCCAAAGTCAACACACGTCAATTTTTAACATGACAGGGCTTTAAAAGGGAGGTTTGAGCCCTGGATGAGAGGCGGCTGGAAAACATTAATAACAAGGTCTGTCAATTAAAGGCAGGAGTGAGGAGCCACCAGGACAAGGGCTGGCGGTGCCCTCCCCCCTTCCCTTCCCTTCCCTTCCCTTCCCTTCCCTTCCCTTCCCTTCCCTTCCCTTCCCTTCCCTTCCCTTCCCTTC